>JAPMLY010000406.1:0-72500 GCA_026401115.1 Tetraselmis chui | reverse complement strand
TCGAGCATGTCGGGGCTGGTGTGCGGCCCTGTGATCCCGTACTGGCGAACGTGATTGCTGATTGCTGTTGGCTCTGCGAGCAGCAGGTGGGTGCCACTAATCGGCTGTCGGCGGACGGTTGGGGTGGCCTGAGGATGCGCCGGGCGACTAGCTCTGCCGCAAGGGTGTGCATGCAAGTAGGCATATGCGTCCATCTCGTAGCCGTAGGTATGGCTTAGGTCGGCCATCTTGCGGCGCCGCGCTAACCGCGGGTGCTGTAGCAACGGGAGTGCTTGTCGCGTGCGGAAACGATGTGACTTGCAGTAGATAGCGGCGCGCCACTGGACGCGGTCGTTCCGTAAACCGCGCGGGGAGATTGAACGCGGGTGTTGATTGTGGGGCGAAACACCGTGTAGCCATGTCTTTACGATATCGCTGACGATGGTAGCTGGGTCCGTGGGTAGTCTCGTGAAGTCGTTTCGTGCCGGTGTGGGGACTGTAGCTGGGATGGGTAGCTGCTGACGTAGCCCGACCGCTTGTACCGGGAGTTTACGAGGCTTGCGTAAAGAGGCCGGTGGCGCTGTTTTTGGCGGCGCGAGCTGACCCGTAGCTTCGTAGCGCCTCTTGGGTAGCCCAGATGTAGTAGCTCCGAGGGTTGTTAGAAACGACGCGCTGGAAGCTTGTGCCGTTCTGTGGGCAGCGTAGGGCTTGGGCTGCTGTTGTTTCTTGGGTACCGGCCCGGGTTGCAGCTTGTCATAGTCTACGACGATGACGCTGGAAGATTACAGTATTAGCGAGTAATATCTGCTGATACTTGTCATTAATTTTGGTATTTCCTCTAAACAGCAGCTACGTATCTTTGGATACAGGATTAGAATGACAATAAATTGTATATAGCGATAAAGGGTCGTATGACGAGCACACCGACGAAAGGAGCGAGCTCGTCATATTAGAATTATTGTACATATAGAATAGTTAGTACCAGTACCGGAAGCGTGGGATGATGAATAATTATACCCGCACCGGTTCTAGAATTAGCTAGAGGAGAAGTCTCTAGAGACTTCTATAGTGACGCTGTGCTGCGATAATATAATAGTCTAAAGTAATATTTAGTAGTTTAGATTAGAAGCAGCACAGCACACCAAATTGGAATTGGTGGCTTTCTGGTACCTTCGACCGGACGCCTATAAATTTAGCGACCGGCACATTTGCCAGAGAGTCACTCGGGTTACCGTTTATCGGTAGAATTGTAACAAGAACCCCTCTTCCAATCATCCACTCTATTATTCCTTCCACTAGGAAACGATCCAGAGAATGGGCCCCAGATGCCGCTCGTCCTGCTAGTGCCTCGGGAGAATGTGTGGTACGGTACGTGTACCACAAAAACGTAGTGTGGTACGGAGCGATATTTTTCATTAGTACTTAATTATTAAATACTGTTAAGGAAGAAGTCAGTTTGGTACAGTGCGCGCTGCTTACACTTAGAGCGCACTACCTGTCTGTCGGGCCATCCTCCCGACTCACAAGGACCAAAGTCAGTTCAAACTCTATCTCAAGCCCGACGCATCTCATAGCAAGTAGCCAAGAGGATTCTGAATCTATGGGTAGTCGGAGGCGTACGTTGGTGTGCTGAACTGGGCGTGCAAGCAACGTGAAATGTCGGGAGTGAGCGGTGCGGGATGAGGTCGGCGACAAGCTGACCGTCATGAAGATGACCTAGAGATGTGCGGTAAGACCCTCTCGTGTATCAAAACTCAGCTTGATAACGCCCATAAGTATCATGAAATGGATGGACCGGTTTTTTGGGTCGCAGGTGGCAGTGTTGCGGCGGGACTGAAAGTCGAGGGGGGTGTACGAGGTAAGAAAATGCATTTAGCCGCTCCCCGCCACGACCGCGTCCCGCATTTACGCTCGGGTACCTCGCTTTTTGAGGTACCTAGCGACCAAAAACTTACTGAAACCCGTTAGAATGGGAAAATAAGGAACAATTAGACACTACGAAGGAGCTGAGGCGTGCTGGTTGTGAGCGTGGGCGTGGATGCGGGAGTGAGCGTGGTGTATGTGCGAGCGTGGCTATGTGCGCGGGCTCGGCTCGAAGCCCCGCGCTCCGAATGTCGAGGAGGCGACCCTTCCCGACAAAGAGAATGCCAATCAGCCCTCGTCTAGGAAGGATGATATCGAGGGAGCGAGTGGGTGTGAAGTTTCAAACATGGGAAGTAAGTGTAGACATAGGCGATAGGCACAGGTCGTGCATTACATCGGGGGGGGAGGAGGGGTTAGTGGCTACGCCAAATGTCAGATTACACAATTCTTTGTAAAACAAAAAGTTTAAACCACCTCTCATTCCCTTCCAACTTGCATGACAGAGCGCATTCCTACTGCTTTAGCTTCTTTAAAGGGAGTAAGGCTAGGCTTTGTGGCGATCCATTGGGAGGTATGCATGTCACTCGACTGCATTATGGCGTCACGTTGCTGCATCATGCTTATGCTACATGGGACATTTCGTTGCAATAGCGTAGCACTATGCTGAAATTTATGCATGTTCATGAGCATGGTGTTTTATAGTTGCTACCTATGGATAGGCGGTGCAAACAATCATGATTAAGGGCTGCATGTTCAGCCCCGCCCAAACCCGGTGGCTTCGCCCTCCACGTTACCAAGAAGGAGCTAGGAAACCAACTTGTTATGCCTTTAATGCGAGCAGGGGTGAAGGGGGAGGTAGCATGATGTCCGTAGCATATGGTTCGTTGCGGTAAAATTACCCGCTACAGGCCGAGCCGCGTTTTGCAGAAGGAGATGCGTCGGTGGGTAGTGTTGGCTGATTTTCGAAATTTATATTTTCAGCTATTTCTCTACCATTACCCTCTGTCGGCGCGGTGCGCACAGAGGAGTCGACAGGCATAAGCTCCACACAAAATTTTGACAAGGCATTGGAAGGGTGAGCAGGAACTAATTTCCAGTTAGTGTGGTCATCGCCAGGCGCGGCAGGCGGTGAGCTAGCAAGTTCTTCCCCGGCAGTGGGCAGCTCTACCCAGAGTTAAGTGGACCGCTTTGTAGTTTCCGCACCATCATCCCACCGCACGGTCCACAACTTCGGTCCTACCGACGCAATAAGTAAGCCATACTTCTGGGCACGTTGATGGCGCCTCGAGCCGGGCCTTAGGTCCTATGTAGGGCGTCTACGAGCCGAGACTCTTTGGCCTATCCGGACGTGCCGAGCGGTGTTACCGCAAGGGGTAGATGGGGGCAAAATCGTCACCATGGCGAATAGCCGCGGCCGGTAACATGTATTTCTTGGAAAATGAGTTGACTGGGACCTTATCCACGTTTTCGACCCATCTGTGTAAAGATTGCTTAAATCAGCGGCCTGCTTGGAGGTTCCAAAGATGCCCACTTTTTGTGGTACGTGTACCACAAACGTGGTACGTGTACCACACATTCTCCCGAGGCACTAGAGGGCGAGTGGTACCACAACACTGGGTTTCGAGACCCACTAGTGGTAGCGACGAGAGGGATGATCGGAGAGGCGGAGAAGGAGCGAGGCCAAGATTCTACCGAGGAGGAGATGAGGCCACCGTTCAAGCTATTTTAAGAGGCTTTTGACGAGCTGGCGCACGAGAAGGACTTCGTGCAAGAACACGTGATCTAGCGACTACGGACCAGTAAAACCAGCGAGTCGAGAAGACGCTAAAGGAGCTTTACGCGGGAGATGAAGGTTTTTCGGCTAGCGATAGTCGACCGGTTAGTACACTGTGATACCGTATGTAACACAGCGTGCGTATGTGAAACCGGCCGATTTTGATTCCTTGCCGTATGCCTACGCGTATCGTATCGAGTATCGCACGTTTTATTCCTGGCGGGTGAGTTTCTGTGTCGAGGAACCGCGTCGAGGAGATTTCACGAGATTTTGCGACTAGGAGCTAGTACCATTTGAAGCGACACAACGGAGATTTGATGAGACGCCGACGTGTACGACTTATGGTGACTTCGAGTCGATTGTTTTGCGAGATGCGTGCAACGAGATGCTCAATCCTGCAGCGAGATGCCTTCGAAGCTGAGCGAACGCTACGTCGAGAGAAGACCAGTATGGGCCAAGAGATGCTGTACTGGTTTGCGCCACTGAGATTTCGGACTGAAGAGAGAACAGATTGAAGAAGCGACGATGACAACGTTGTTGAGACGGGCTGGCAGATACCGGCATATCTGTGCCGCGAGTGTATTTTGGTCATTTTTGGCGGAGTATACTCGTACGCAACAGTTGGAGAGAAGAATGAAGATCTGGAAGGCTTCTACGCATTAATGACAGGGAGACGTCAGAAGAAAATCCTGAGTGACCCCGTTTCTCTGTCCTCGCGTGATTTCTTTCAGAAGAGAACCAGCGAAGGACCGTTGGTGAGAACAAGAACCTGAAGAATTGAAGATTTCGGTACGCGAAACTTCGCGAACTACGGAGTGCGACAGACGTTATCGCTACATTACGAGTAAGCGAATGTGGGTTCTACGTACCGATATTATGAGATGACCGAGTGGTGCAGTACATGTACGCCGTGACCCGTACACCGGAAATTCGGAATAATTGCGGGATGCGAAAGCGGCGGAAGACATCTGTACCATGAGGGCAACGAGACTAGCGAGCCGAGTCGAGCGTACTACGCTTTCGAGGCCTGCTAGAGCGTGCGCGAGAGCGCGACGCAAGACCTTGAGAAGGACCGAGAAGACGCCGAGTCTAGTACGTTCAGCGGCCCTGTTCCAAGGCGAGGATGCCACGGGATTGGACGTGCTTGACGAACCACTGGTGCGAGCAAGACTGGCGGATGCGACAATGATTAGCGAGTGTACGTCGAGGACTGCACTGCGGTTGAAGTTGCTTTTACTGGCGAGTTTGTTTCCTGTATGGGCGGGAGACCTACGAGCAGAAGTCTTTGCGGTGGTACGTGGCGACGTTTTTTATCCGGTCCTATGGTTCATCCGAGATTCATTTGTGCAATTATTGTACCGGTGAATTTTCTACCGACCTGTTTACGGAGGATCTGCGATTTATTTGGTTTCCTGGAGTTCACGAGATCGAGTTCGTGCGACGATTTGCTGTCATTTTCAAATTTGGGCGACGAGGAGTATTATACGGTATTCTGCGATTTTATCGCTATATTCTGCCGTGTACCTGTACCCTTTTTGTGGAGTGGAGCTTTTACGGTTGCATCAGTACCCGAACTTTGAGAGGCTACGAATCAACTTCGAGAGTACCCGTATCTGTATCGCTAGCGTGACATGCAGCTGCGATCAGTTGGACATCCTTGGAGCTGACTACGAGCGACAAGTGGACATTCTGGTTACCTGGACGACGCAATACCGTGACCTCGACGGGAGATTTTGGATCGGACTGTGACAGAACGTGACGCGGATACCTGCTGGACGCGTTACACCCCAGAACAGAACAGACCAGACTAGAGCAGAGGAGAACAGAACCTACAGAAGTTGAGAACAGACGGACACACCTGGACATATGCTGGACCTAGCTGATTATGGGCTTTACCGGAGTAGTTCCAGTTTAGCTTGGAGTATTTCGAATCTGGCTTCAGCGAGGAGACCTGCTAAATTCAGATGTGACCGAAGAATGGCGACCTGGCAGTAGTGATGCAATTTCTTACAAGTACCTGTTCGCGACGAGATTGCGGATTGGGACTATGGATGAGCACCATGATGACCTGCTGAGTCACCGAGACGAGACGAAAGGAAGCAGAAGACTCAACAGGACTCTCTACACGACAGGAGGACATGGCGAACGATAAGCATAGCGCGAAGAGACTCGCATAGCTTGACCTGATGGGAGATGCGCCAACCTGTGTTGTTTTTGGCGACGACAGTTTCAGTCGCTACAGTTTGCACAGACGGGCATATTTTTCCGGACGTTCTGCGATGCGTTTTGTATTTCATCGGATGAAGCGCAGCAAGACGACCGCTACTTTTCCTGATTCTGGTGGAGTTTACTCGTATTATTTTGACTTTCCGTTAATTTCAAATTACGGATTGTGATCTGTACGAGTATCGACCGAGGTTTTCCTGTTTCCGAGAGAAGACCGTTTTGTGGCTGCTGATTCCTGTGGAGCAGCTGCACCTGTACATATTTCGTCTACAGTGTCTGTGGTGATTTTCCTGTGGATCCCGACTACCGATGGCGATACCGTATCCTGTCTTGGAGGTGGAGACGATACCGCATTGCTCTTTGTTACCGCGTACAGTGTTTCGCTATGGGACGAGACTGCGAGAGGACTACACGCGAGAAGTTTTGCTGGATTTTATTTTCTTTTGCGACGACGCGTTTCGGGACTATACCGTACCGCGACTCGCGATTGGATACTAGCTTGACACTTTTCGAGGAGCCCTTTTTGCCCGATTGACCACCGGCGAGCAGCCAGCAATTGAAGCGAGCGACAGATTCTATTTTAGCTCGAAGACGCTGACTACAAACCGACAGCACCTGTGCTTAGCGACTTGTGTTTGGGAGACGCGATGCTATATTCGCACAGCGTTTTTCTTCGACACGGCGAGAGCAATTGAGGATTGAGGGATTTATCAAGGTGAAGATGCAAGCGCGTGACAAGTGGAGTGACTTTTATGGGAGCAACAAATACGGGATGGTCTACGCTACGCTGATACTTTCGACACTTTCAACGAGGGAGTTAGCGATGCGGCAGTATTTTTGCTGTTGGCCTACCGCAAGCTTCAAGTGGAATATCGGACCTATCGATGGCCCGTATCTTCGCGAGGAGCGTGCTACTGAAAAGTTTATTTCCCGGATAATTTTTTTTTCTATTCGTACAGCCAGATTTTTATCCAGTCCTGCCATACGAGTAGAAGAGCGCAAGTATCTATGCCTGGACTGCTACAGTACTGGATGACACTTTTATTGAAGCACGCGATATTTCTTATGGCTACCTGAAAGCAAGTCTCAAAGGACTGGCGACCAAAACTGCTGCAGCGAGCTGCGATATGTTTGCTGTTTCAGCGATGCTGGACGACCTGAAAACCTGTGGACTACCGCTACGCTGCAACGACTGCCTGCTTTCCTGAGAGGGTGCTGCTTACGCAGTTATCGTCACAGTCGAGCTGCTGAGCAACGCGAGGCGGTTAGATGCTACGGATGGCTAAGAAAGAAGCGACTACCGGGTGCGATGGGAGTCGTTGGGATTTTACGTCGAGACTCTTCTTCGACCTACCGACTACGCCCCGGAGCACTGCTAAGGTTGCGAGCTTCAACCTGTGCATTATTTCCCTTTTCCGACCCTTCCTGGTCCTGATCTACTGCTGGATGTGTTGTCTGCTGACCACACCAACAACGAGGACGTTGTTGCTTAAGGAGGCGAGAGTGTCATAGTCTACGACGATGACGCTGGAAGATTACAGTATTAGCGAGTAATATCTGCTGATACTTGTCATTAATTCTGGTATTTCCTCTAAACAGCAGCTACGTATCTTTGGATACAGGATTAGAATGACAATAAATTGTATATAGCGATAAAGTGTCGTATGACGAGCACACCGACGAAAGGAGCGAGCTCGTCATATTAGAATTATTGTACATATAGAATAGTTAGTACCAGTACCGGAAGCGTGGGATGATGAATAATTATACCCGCACCTGTTCTAGAATTAGCTAGAGGAGAAGTCTCTAGAGACTTCTATAGTGACGCTGTGCTGCGATAATATAATAGTCTGTAGTAATATTTAGTAGTTTAGATTAGAAGCAGCACAGCACACCAAATTGGAATTGGTGGCTTTCTGGTACCTTCGACCGGACGCCTATAAATTTAGCGACCGGCACATTTGCCAGAGAGTCACTCGGGTTACCGTTTATCGGTAGAATTGTAACAAGAACCCCTCTTCCAATCATCCACTCTATTATTCCTTCCACTAGGAAACGATCCAGAGAATGGGCCCCAGATGCCGCTCGTCCTGCTAGAGGGCGAGTGGTACCACAACACTGCTGTCCGCCTGTGGCATATATAGACGCCCCGATCGGCAAACCAAACCGAAATGCCATGGCCGCGCGCGTAGCTCGACGTAGTCTTGTGTGACCTTGGTGTCCGGCAGCATGTGACGCGTCGACAAGTGGCGAGGGGAAAGCGATAGTGTTAGCGGTCGTGTAAGTCGCCTTGGCAGTCGGGTTGGTTGCAGTATGAGTGGCTTTCAGCCGCGGGTCCCATTGTACTTGATGTCGCGGGTGTGGCGTAGTAGCCTCCTTTCTCCCGGGTGGATCTTGGCGAGGGTCCAGCCCGCTAGTCAAGTTAAAGCTCGTGGGGTTCTGATTGTCCAACGGGTTCTTGAAACGCGCGTCGTCGTGGCATAGCCCTTCGGTAGGCGGCTTCCGCCCGCGTGCCGCCGTGGTGGCGGAAACGGGCAGTGGCAGCTGTACGGTAGTCGGGTGCGGCGTCGCACCGCGCAGAGCGTCCTCGGCATGTCTTGGGTCGAACAAAGGGCTGGCGTAACGCGTTGGAATGGTAGCTGTGTCCGTCGTCTTTGTTGCGGCTTTGGAGTCGTTGCCTTTGAGGCAGGGGCTCACTTGCTCGGACGTGTCGACCCAGCCCTCGTGGGTAGCGTCGCCGACCTTGGTGCTGCCGTCCAAAAACTCGAGGCGTGCCGCGGGTGGGGTCAGATACCCACATGTTGTCTCACGGGAGGTGGCAGTAATCGGTTGCACGTGATTTATCAGCGTAGTCGGTACTTGTATTGCGCGGTAGGGCGCACGAGATGTGCGCCCGGTCCGTAGGGGTGTCGGGGCGCTCATCGGTACGCTCGCTCGCCAAGGCTTCGGAGCACTGTAGGCTGGGGGCCTTGGAGCCAGTACGGTAAACGTGAGCGGTGTAGCCTTGATGAACGTAGGCTCGGTAGGCTCGGCGTTGCCGTCTAGCGATACGCGCGATGGCGCACGGTCCGCGTTAGCGGCGTCGTCGGTCGGCGTCTCTAAATTGGGCTCGCAGACTGTGCGCACGAGGCGCTTCTGACCGGTGGGGTTGATCTCACCACGGTGGGGGAAGTCGACGAACTCGGGCTCGATAGGCTCGGTCGTGTCGTCGTTCAGCGACTCGATAGGTGGCGCAAGGGCCGCCGCATCACCACCCTTTGTTGTCCCACAGGAGGTGGCCGTAGCTGGTTGCAGGTGATTTAGCCGCGTAGACGGTTCTTGTATGGCGCGGTAGGGCGCACAAGTTGTACGCCAGGTCCGTACTCCGTAAAGGTGTAGCGGCGCTGATCGATTTTCGCCTTGCGGAGTCAGACGTGCCGGTTGAGCGCCATGTCTGTAAGAGTGTAGCGTCTCGGTCTTGTAGGTTTGCTCGCAAAGGTGGTGCCGCATTATTGTCGCGCGAGTTAGCTTCCGCGAAGTCGGGGTCGGCTGGTGGGCGCGCGTTAGAACGCGGTTGTGGACATGCGGCACGTGGAGGGTCGGCCGCCGTTGTCAGCCGTGTGAAACTATCTTGTCGCGGGTCGCGCAAAATAAATTCGGTGCGCTCTATAGGAAGAGCATGTCTAGACGGTAGCGCACCAGAACCTATGCCGATGGAGTGGGCGTGGGTTCTGCTGACCACGTAGCAACCGTCGAGGGGCGATTGCAAGAGATTGGTGGTCAAGGCGCTAGTAGCGTCTTCGGTCGGCGTCTTGAAGCTGGGCTCGCAGACTGTGCGCAAGGGGCGCTCCGGACCGGTGGGGTTGACCTCACCACGGCGGGTAAAGTCGACGAACTCGGGCTCGATAAGCTCGGTGTCGTCGTTCAGCAACGCGATAGGCGGCGCAAAGGGCCGCCGTATAACCACCCTCTGTCGCAATGGTGGCGGCAGCGGGAATGGGTTGCTGCATATTCAAACAGGTAGCCGGTTCTGTGAGGTGTTTTAGATGGGCGAGTAAGGCAGCATAATTTGCCTCGATCTGCTCAATCAGTCTACGCTCGGAAACCGCGCACGCTGCTTGAATTTGTTTTGTCACGCCTTGCTGAGACGGGATAGCGACGGGGCCGCGGTAGGGCCGAGTTGCAATATCAGTAGGCGGCATGTTGGAATGCGATGTAACATGAACAAAGGGGAAATGTCTCGTGACGCTGGGAGCACACCGAGACGAAAGGTAAAACTGACACCCTACTCGACTACGAGAGTCGAGACTGCAATTTTGCGCGAGCCAGATGGGCGAGCGCAAAGCAGAGAGTGCCAGTGCTCGGGGGTTGCACCGGCTTAAGGGTTGTCGCTAGCTAGTGTTGCTGGGGGCAGGGCTTGGGGCGTTGCGCTGGGCGTTTCCTCAATCCTCGAGGGTTACCTCGAGGACTGGGCAAGACGCACCGCTTTTACAGGAACGCTTTACCGCTAAGGTGTGCGTTCTGTCACATATGTAAGTAAGTTTGCAAACCTCTAGATTTACATCAATCTGACCATATATACAGTCTCTATATTCGAACGACTCTCGGAATTATTCGCACGCTGGAAAGACAACCTATTACCCGTACCGGACACGGCAATAATTGTTTTAAAATATTGATGAGACAGTGATGATAAGTTAATCTGGTTTACAGGAAAATGAGATGAGCACGGACAAGGAAAATGGGAGGTGAAACAAAAGGGCAAGAGTGACAAGAGGATCACGGAATCCAAATCACGGCAAAAGGAAGCATTACACTGTGCACAAACCTAGCAGATTAAACTAAGGAAACTCCTAGGCCACGCCGAGAATGCAACACGTGGTGACGACAAGCGGCGCCTCACGCGCCGCTCGAGGAAGCACGGGGACGCTTGCGGCCCATGGCGCGGGTGAAGAGCGCCGTGGCAGGAGAAAGTATCCTAGCCGAGGAAGAAGCGGCCTCCACGCCGTCTGCGGCGGCTGACAAACCGCGCAAGACGTTGTCCGCGTGAGCATCATGGACGGCGAGAGAGACGTTTCGACGCCATGAGGCCAACAACTTGCCCACACGCATCCCTTTAGAGGCGGCTGCCATCTTGGCTAGCTCCGTCATGAAAGCCGTGGCGTGGCCGCCGAGAGTACCAAGTAAGCCGATGATGATAAGCCGTGGCTTGATTATTTTATTGCGATCACATGATAGACGTTGGGCCGATTTATCGATAGCGAATGTACATCGCCGATGTTTTGGTTTCCCGATTTCTCAATTACAAGAGAAAGCAGCGGAGACCACCAAGCAAAAAGAGGAAAAGAGGAAAAAAAACTAAGCCCGAGGAACCGAAAGGCATGCCACAACGTCAGCACTACCCTCTTGCAAAGCGTCGCGGAGATAGGAACGCAGAGTACCATGAAGAGCAGCAGAAAGACGTTGCATGAATTCACGTCGCACATCCCCCAAAAACGCCGAAAAGGAGCAAAAGTAGTTCGACGAACGAAATGCTGCATGCAGACATAATTGTCATAACGCAAGGAGCGAGAGTCAGCAGCATCCATGCCAAGGAAGCGACGAACTGCCACCAAAATAACCATGCGATCAACCCACTCAGCCGCCATCGACGCCAACCGGCCCCCATCATCAATAGCGAAAGGATAGTAGTCATGGACCGACTCAACCGAAGGCGTGCCAAGCAAAGCAGAAGTGCGGAGGTCCACGTCAAGTTTGCCATGTTGAGCTCCCAATGCCAGGCCGCTAGTAGGGAGTGGGAGACGAGCACATATACGAGGAACATTGGGGTTCGTGCGAGCACTTGTAACCGTCACATCAACAACAAGATAACGGTGTGGAGCCATGAAGTCTAACCAAACCGCATCCCCAGGACGATCTCAGGAAGCTCCCGATCGAATACGGTGGACCTCCAACCGCAAATCCCGTACCTTAGTAGCCCCCGCTTCATGCATGAACTTTTCAAGCACGTGATGGACAATCCGGTCGTGGAGTTGAATGAACTACCAAGAGCACGGGCACCGGGGGATGTGGTCCATAAGCATAGCATATGTGGAGCGCTCACCCGACATAGAGGCGCCCGATACCGCCGACGAAGATACAAACCCACGAGACTCAGAGGGAGCCTCATTGTAGAGACGGGTCTTTCGAACATGAGAGGCGCGCTCCGCAGTGAACCCAAGCACCCGGTGAGCTGCCATCGTATAGCAATCGGATGGCACCTTGAAGCTGGACTCATGTGAAGCGAAAACGAGAGCCAAAGCCCCGCGACCCGTACCCGAACTCACCATCATATAGTCCGGTGGGAAAGTCTGCAAAACGCCAAGAGGTCAAGGTAGGCATAGGCACGGAGAATGCGCGAAATGCCCCGTTTCCCGATTTCGCCCGATTTAGAGGCATTTCAAACGCCAAGGTATCGATAAAGCGCGTAGACGATAAAAATAACGGCACAAAAAGGCGCCACGTAGCGAACCTATCGGCTATGGAGCAATAGCTAATTGGCATTCTGTACAGTACGCCCGGGTTGTATATTCCGTATGAAACCCGCCTGCGACGTGGTGAAAAACCCCACGGCAAGAAAAATTTCAGAAATACAAAGTAACTTAGGGCATTTCCATTTTAGGGTAATGCACATTGCACTCGTATATGAGTGTTCATACAATGATTAAATAAAGACCTAAATGTCGTAGTTTGGTACATATATGGTATGTGGCCACATATGTCAACTATGCTTTTTCGGTACGCCGGTAAAGCGCACGCCTAATACGTAGAAGGTCGCGGGTTCGATACTCGGTGAGTCCAATCATTGTATGTAGGCGTGTCACGGTCCAAGAAGAACCCCCACCTTCCACATTTGTTTCGGAGCCGGGCTGCAGTCCGGGGAGAGTCCGGGGGGGGGGCGTGGTAGTGTCGTAGTTTGGTACATATGTGGTATGTGGCCACATATGTCAACTATGCTTTTTCGGTACGCTGGTAAAGCGCACGCCCAATACGTAGAAGGTGGCGGGATCGATACTCGGTGAGTCCAATCATTGTATGTAGGCGTGTCACGGTCCAAAAAGAACCCCCACCTTCCACTTAAAGCCGCATTTAAGAGAAATTCCCATTCGTGGCGGTGTTTAAAAACACGTTGTACATGCACCACAACAATATGCTACATTGCACAAGTTCAGCGCATCGTTTACTCGGGCATTAATAAACTCTAGAGCAGATTTTCCATTCAACATGTTTTTTATCATTACAGGCAAAATGTTGCCGCTGCGGCGCCAAAAACGCGAGTCAGACCGGAAGAAACGCCAAATCCTCTTTTTGATGTTTCTTGTAGTTCTTGGCCAAAAAGTACTAATCAAGGGCTTTAGTAATGAGAAAGGTGTTGTGCGCTTTATGCGGCGCATTATAATCAATGATACTCTCTTTTCCATACATGTCAAAGATTAGGCCTCAAGTTCCAAGAGCATGCTTAACGACAACGCTACACATGCCCTCGACAACGGCCTCATAGCAAATCTTGAGCACACAGTGAATCTACAACAACATAAACCAAGGGCACAACTTATAAAACGCAGATATTGTCATTATCTCCTCTTGAATGACGGTTCCAGACACGGCAGTCTTACCTTCCTTGTCGTCGTGCCATCTATATTGCTCCTCGGGATTTTACACCTTGAATTCGTTCATCGCGTTTGCCAATGCCTTGCATTGACTCCAACACACACAAAAACCAGCCATGTTGATCTTACCTTTCTCCACCATCTACGTGTGGATGCGGAGAAAGTTATGAGAGACTCGCGCTTCCAAGTACGCGTCAAACAACGAAAACGGCGCATGTGAACTCGCGACAAACAATCTCAAATCGACACATTGGGCCATTACTAAAATAGCTTGTTTTGCCTCATTCCCATCAAAATGATTCCTAAAAAACAGGCTACGTTTTCACACCAATCAGCGACATCATAAGCAATGTTCAGCAGATCTTGCTTCACTACATTGGCTTAGGTTTGCACTCCCATCCTCCATCAACACACCGTTTGCATTCAGGTTGACACCCATAAGCCGGCCTTGCTCTAGATGATCTAAACGAGTGACAAGGTGTTGAACAACCCCATTGCTTAAGCTAGGAGTTTCAGCAGCTGCATGAAAGAATGGAAAGTATTTGGGTAGGAATCCATGTTTTGCTCGCAGTTCGGCCTGAATGATATCCAAAAGCCTTGACAAATACATCCTCCGTCTCCAACAACTCCCATGGCAAAACATTCACGGTTTACATTTTCGATAAGCTCATATTCATACACAATCCCAATAAATCTGCCAATGTGATCACGTTTGGCCCCCAATGAAAGTCTTTCGTCTTGCCTAACCACGCTTCATAAGTTGCACGTCTCTCGGCCTCGGCACCTTGCACAAGCTCATGTAGAGCCGGCAAGATGAAAGACCAATATCTCATAAAGCTGACATACACTTTTCGTTCGGACTGCGCAAATCTGGTATCGCAGAAACGTTGCAACTCGTAAAACTTAATCTCGTTGTTTTCACTCTTTCAAGGCCTCGTAAGCTTTTCCACAGCCGAAACGGACAACGATGGCAAACATGATTTTGGCGATGTCTTTGTACCGGAAAATGGACGGCAAACTATTTATGGCACTCGGACCACTGCCCATTGGCCTATTAATAATGTCATCAGCAATAATCAATTCGATTTTATGGGCCTTATCCCATGTCATCAATAACCATTCCTTCATTGCGTTTACTTATGGCGAATCGATAGGGGATTCTCTACCGGTGACACTTTGGAGTGGTTGGACAGCAAGGTGGCCCGGGCAGTTCAACTTGATGTACTGGCCATCAGAAGCAAAGCCGGTGAATTGCTGCCCAAGTTGTTCGCGGGTGAGACCTAATGTCCTTGTCCAAGAGCCCTCATAAAAATCTTTCATAAGAGACGCCTCTTCGTGTCCGCTAAGCATGCGATAGTCACAAAATATGGATACTAACTTCCCAGATTCAAAAGTAACAATTCCCATAGCCGGCCCGGTCCGATGCAGTTGTGCGACTTTGCCTGCATTACCGGCAAAGACTCTTGGCTGACTTGTTACGGGATCAATTCCCGATAAGAAATATGAAATGTTTTCCACGATTACTTGATGGAAAGCTGTGATTATATCCTTCATGAACATCCGAGAGTGATCCAACTCCCCTACCCTCCACCCATTTAAACAGCAATCTAACACCTTCCCCTCAAACTACACATGAAAACTACTTTCCCGAATAGTTTGCAGCGCAAGTCTACCCAAGGTAAGTCATGTGTTTCTATGCCTTCGCAACCTATCTTTCTCCTGGGTGGCGACTATAAGGTCACGCTTATTAGGATCACCGAAAGGTGTTGTCTAGCACTTAGCTTGAGGCTTATTAAAGGTTGCGTGCAATTGTATCTAGCACACCACCCGACGCCGCCGCCTTTGTAACGCAACGGGCAACAAATGAAGGGCTCCCTCTCCTCGTCTTGCATATACTTAAACCCAGCGCAATTAACTACCTCCGTTTCCGTCCAAAGTCCATCCATATTGACAATAAGACGGGCATTGGTCTCCGACTCGAGAGCTTTCGAACTCTTTAGTAGCCGCACAACTTCAAGGGCGACATTAGACGCCATTGCCGGCATACCGACCAACATATATTTCATTTCGTCGACTACCCTCCTCAACCGCGACGAAAAGTTTCGACCGGCCCCGCTCGCACACCCACCACCCAACAATGAGTCGGTTTCAAGCTGATTACCACCACTATTGGTATTCATGGTAACCCCCATATCGTGTGTACAAGGGAGGAAGGGGCGGGCGGGGTCTGACCTTCCGGCTCGACGGATGTGCGTGGGCACTATTGTTCGCCTCCGTGCTCGATGCCAACACCATCGAGCAGCGACAAGAGGTGTTGCTTCGCCACCTCATCCGTTTTCCACTTTTCTTTACACTTGGGTTGCTTAGTAGCGGAGCTCAGTTTCAAGTGGTCAACCACTTTGTCCGTACACTTTCACGGACACGGAAACTTTGCATTTGGAGCCTCACGGACCGTTTCGGTGGAAGTCATGGCGCAATTGTCTGCGGGGCAATGGCCGTCCAACCGTATCCGCGTGTCGCAGTGACACAACGACAAGTAGTATGCAATGATTATTCTGTGCATCGTTTGTTGTTGAGTGCTTACAAGCGACCACTGAGTCACCATTGGTCGTTGGCGTGATCTGAGTGGACAACGAGACGCACGTCCGATCATGTCCCCCCGTTGCACTGTAGTTATGTACTAGTGCACTTTGCGACGACTGCTCCACGAGCTGCCAACGGCGCAAATGTGCATTGCGGAATTCGATAGTCGACACAATTGACAATTTCTGACTTGCTTCTAGCCGCTTTCCGTTTGCCGTATGCCCATGTGGTAGCTCGCTATTCGGACGGCGATGTGCGTACTTTTCGGTTTACTGTATTGTTGGCCTGCACTTCGCCGATCTTGACTCCTTTCACATTCGCAATTGTTGTTGCTGGACTGCGTTGTTGAGCCTAGGGGAGCTTTACAGTCGAAATATTGTTTCTACAATCCAACCCCCCTTTCCGGGGTCCAAACGGGGGTCCATGGGAGTTCAAGGGGGTTCAAGAGAGGACGTCCATGCCTCCACGGGTCCAAACAACGGATAATATGGTGCACTTCGTGATATATCTCCGAATAATTGTACTGGATCTTGCCGGTATTAATTCTCGTTTAGTAGTACATCCACTATAAGTAAATGTAGAATTCATTTATTAACTGAGATTTTAACTGTTCATCTAAGGGCACCGTACATGGGTACGGTTAAGGCGTACATGGGTACGCTTACACGGAAAATATAGCACAGCCGCCAAGCCAGTCTCAATTGCCCAAACGAGTGGCTCGACGGGGTCTTAAGACCTATGTGGACCTACAAGTATAGGCTTTTCATCATCCAAGGTCGGGTGGTAAAACGCGGTGTGGTGCAACATCAACAAATAATATTGTCGTCGCCATGGCGCTCCCCATCGGGTCCCATGTTCAAATGCACCCAGACGGCCTCTCCGCACATTTTTTGGGGCCGATGGAAAGCCGCAAATCCTTGTCAAAGCCTTGACATTGCATATGTGACGGGGGTGTTGGTGGCCTTGAGCGGGGCGTGGGTGAAAGTGCGGTTTTCTGACTTCCATGCCGAAATATCGGGAGACCTAGGCGTCCGCCGCCTCTGCCTCACCCTTGTGACCGCTACCGGGGGCGACTCCTCCGTATCCCCGGCGCCAACAATTTCCCAAGGGGTTGCATTAGCCAACGCCAATATCTTGAGAGAATTATTGGAGGGAGATGAGGACGAGGATTGTGGAGATGACGACCCCCCAACCGAGGCGTTTGCCGACGACTATCCCGTACATGCTGGTTGGACGCCGGCAGAGGTCATCCAGTGTCAGCGCACACAGGATGGGAAGGGCCATGTACGCCCATGGCGGATGAAACTTGGTATTAGCCCTGAAAGCTTCACCCCGTTTGTCTTTTTTAAGGCTTTCTTGCCTAAAGCCTTCCTGCTCTCGTATCTTGAGGCTATGAACGTGGCGGTGGCGGATAGCAATTGCAAAGATTGCCCCCCGTTCATTGTTCCCGAACTTCTTGTTTTCTTGGGCCTACTCATTCACGCCTCTCGGTTTCCGTTTTGCACCCATGAAGAGTTGTGGGGGTCGGAGAATACCTTAAACCATCAGGTTTCGTGCTCGTTCACATTCCGGAGCGTCATGTCGGCGACCAGATTCCGGCAATGGAAACGGTTTTTTTAGATGCCACACAGATACATCAATGGGGAAGACGCTTGCTAACAACACTTCCTTGATGCTTACATGGATCTCTGAGTTAAATACACAGTGGACTAGAGTGTTTTCACCTGGCGCCATTATAACGGTGGATGAAACGATATTCTCGTGGGTCGGACAATGCGGTGACCTACACATGACTTTTCTACCCCGGAAGCCGCATCCACTTGGGTGGATGTTGAAAACATCAGCATGTGCTGTCCTCCGCGTGTACATTTTCTGGAATTGGCGCAATGCAAAGACAATATGAGCGTTTTGGAGTTTGTCGCAGAACACAAAGCTACTACAAGATGCACACTGAGGCTAGGGAAGGAATGGTTCAACACTGGCCGCATCATTGTCGCAGATTCGTGGTTTGGATCTGTCCGGACAGTCACCCAACTAATGAAGCACGATTTCTACGCGGTTGTCGCCATTAAAATCGGTTGCAGCGGATTCCCTAATGCCGAGCTGCTTGCAAAGATGCAAGAGCGCTTTTCCTTCGCGGCATTCAAGAAGCGGGTGCCGGTGGAGGTAGGTGGGCAAGAGGTGGACATGCTCGCCGCTGGGTGGATGGATAAGAAAGACATGTTGGTACTCACCTCGTGCCAAATAGATGCAGTAGCTCCTGAGGCTGAAAGAGTCCGAAGCAAATTCCAAGGCGGAAAAGTTATTCGCCTTCGCTACCAGGTGGTGCAACGCATGTGCCATGCCCTTTACATGATGTGGTTCAACGCCATCGATATATTGAACAAGCTTGCCCTAGGTCCCGGTACCGTTGCAGACGGTTGGAATCCGCACAATGGTGTGTAAGACGAACTAAAACAGTTTTTTATGTACACATTTGCTACGATAGAGACTAATGCCTATCAATGCTTTGTGCATTTTACCAACTCCCCTGAAGTTACTCGCTGGGAGTGGAAGATAAGACTCGCCAACAAGCTCATCGTCGAGGGTCAAAAACTACTTGGAGCGCACACATATCAGGCCAACAACGACACCCATACCTCCGAAATGAGGCGCGCTAGTGACAGCAGAAGTCATGCTAACTGTCAAAGTTGAGGGGGCAATAAGGAATGCTTACACTCGGTGAGTGACACTGCATGTCATCTCACCCTCAGCAAGTGCCTAGCACTTGCCCATCACAGGACACGCACTCACCTTGTAGTGAGCACACGCCAACATATATTCTGAGCCTTTAGATGATATCTAACGCTCAGCAACTTGCCACCATCAGCAACCTAATCCTCTCTATTGTTGATTGGATTATCATTTTACAGTGCTGAGTCACAGCCGTACTATCACGATGCTACTTGACCAACATTGCTGTGTAGCAACTTGATTATCACACAAAACCATGTCTCGCAACACTCCCCCTTGCTACGCAGGCAATCCCATGATGGCATTGCACAACGTGCTATGCCTTGCACTCACTAATGGCTTGGTAAGCACATCAGCAAGCATGTTCTCCGTCGCACAATATTGCACCTCGATGTCTCCGCTCTCCACCTTCTCCCGACAGAAGTGGTACCTCACGTCCATGTGCTTGCTGCGTCCGGTCGTCATGCTATTCTTGCTGAGTGCAATACAACTCTGATTGTCCTCGTGAATTGTGATGGGAGACCCGGAGTCTTGGTGAAACTCGTGGAGTAGTTGCTTCAAAAACATCGCCTCCTGAGTGGCCGCAGTCAGCGCCATATACTCTGCCTCCGCTGTCGACAACGCCACAGTTTGTTGCCGCTGGCTTTTCCAACTCACCGCTGCACCGTTGAGCATGAACACATACCCCGTGCGAGAGCGCCGCTCGCCAATATCACTAGCGTAGTCAGAATCTGACCATCCTACCAGCTTTGATGAGGGTGCGCCACCGTACATCAACACCGACTCTGCGGTCCCCTTGAGGTAGCGAAGCACCCTCTTGGCTTGCTCCCAATGTGACTGAGAGGGGTCGGACATGTACCTACTAAGGTGGCTAACAACCATGGTGATGTCGGGCCGTGTGCTTACGGAAGCGTACAACAAGCTGCCGATCAAGCTTTGGTACGGCACTAGACCGGGAGGCAACCTTGATGTCGACGTCTCCACACAATTGCTCAAAGCATCGACTGCCATAGGTGAGCCCACTGGCTTGCAGCCCATCATGTTGAAGCGCTCCAACATATCTAAGACGTATTGCTGTTGTCCAATCCTGATGGTGCGGCTGCCACGATCACGCTCGACAGTCATGCCAAGTAACCAGGACACTGGACCGAGGTCTTGCACGTTGAACCTTTCGCCGAAAGCCGACTTGAACCCAACGATGAAGCTACCCGTTGGTCCGACGATGATGCTGTCGTCCACGTACAACGCCAAGACATAAAGCTCACCCTCCTTGATGAAGACGTAAATGCCGGGATCCACCTTGGATTGGGTAAAGCCATACTCCTCTAGCCATGCTGTGATGGTCTTATTCCATTTCCTTGGAGCTTGCTTGAGGCCATACAATGATTTCTTCAACAAGCACACTCGCTCCTCTCCATTGATGTCGAAGTGACGGAATCCTTCCGGCTGCCTCATGTAGATTTCCTCCTCGATATCGGCCTCCAAAAATGCCGTCACCACATCAAGCTGCTCCACCTCCCAATCATTATAAGCAGCAAGCGCGAGCAACGTTCGAATAGAAATCACCCTCACTGTGGGAGCGAAGGTCTCGTGGTAGTCCACACCCTTCTCATGAGTAAACCCGCGAGCCACAAGTCTTGCTTTGTACCTTGCAATCTGTCCATTGGCATCGCGCTTCAGCTTGAACACCCACTTGGAATCTACGAGTTTGCGACCGGCAGGACAAGGGACCAATGTCCAGCTTTTCCGAGATACAAGTGACTCGTACTCGCTCTTGATAGCTGCCTCCCACTCCCCCGATTGGGGACTCCTCAGCGCTTGCTTGTATGACACCGGCTCTTGAACGGTCGGGCTGCTGGCTGACTTAATAGCCGCGGTACTTCCCGCAGTCCATCCATCTCCCGAAGCGCCCGCTGAACGGAGATTATACCTTGGACTGGGTACGCATTGCTGTGGTGCAGCAGTGGATCGAAGATTATACCTTGCACGTGGAGTCTCCCCCGAATGCATGTCCCGTTCCTCTTCCGTCGAGCCGGAATGCTGCCGCGACTCCCGTAGCGGCGACTCCCCCGAAGGTGTATCCGGTTCTTCGCTACACATGGTGCGCGGGATGCTGTCCTCTTCATCATCATTGCGTTGCTCCGCATTGCTCTCCCCCATGGAGAGGACTGCAGCCTCATCGAACACCACGTTGCGGCTGCTCACCACCCGACGAGTAGCAGGATTGTACCTCAACCACGCAGGTGATTCGGAAGAATAGCCCACAAAGACACCCTTCCACGCGCGATCGTCAAGTTTGCGGCGTTGAGACTTGTCAACGTGGACATAGGCCGGACAGCCGAAGACCCGCATGGAGCTCAAATCAGCTCGTCTACCGGTCGCCAAGGTGAAAGGTACACCGCCGGCTCCGCTACTATGCACACGATTGCGGACATGCACCGCAGCGGCCATCGCTAAAGCCCAATACGATTTAGGCAGCGCGGCTTGCCGGATCATTGACTGCGCCATCGGGACCACCGTCCCCTACTGCCGCTCAATACGGCCATGCTGCCAATGCGCGTAAGGGGCAGTGATCTCCACGGCGATGTTGAACTCATCCAAGAGGTTTCGGAAGGCAGCACCTAAGAACACCGTGTTATTGTCCACCCGAAGACGACGAACCGTGTGCCCCAGAGAACGAATGGTAGTCAACATGCGACGGAACGAGGCGGGAGCCTCATCCATGGAGCGGACCGCATCATGCAGCATGAAACGGCTCCGGAAATCAACCGCACACAAGCTCTACCGCCGTCCTCCCAAGGATGGAACACTCATAGGACCGCAGAAGTCTAAGCCGAGGACCTCAAAGACACCAACGTTCCGGTCAGCCGGCTCACGAGAGATACGGCGGACGTGCGACTTACACACAGCACACGTCTCACAAAAGCCCAACTTCTCCGACGCAGAAAACGTCACGCCCTCCACATGAGTGGCCAAGAGCCCGTCCAATTGCGACTCGCCAAGGTGACCGAGTCGGGAATGCCACAACCGTTTTTCCAATGGCGCAGTGGCAACCGAAGCGGTAGGATTCGACGAAGCAACCCGCGCCGGCAGCCACACCAATAAATGCGCGCGCTCCAACGGAACCACCACGCCACCACCATGACCGGCATGAAGACGAAGGTGGTCCACGGGATCAGCTAACACCACAGAATGACCTTGTCGCCGAGCTTGGGTGAGGCTGAAAAGTCGATGGTAAGACCACGACGCACGACGGGATAGCTCAGGAACGTGGAGCACATTCTTTAGCGTGGCAGGAATCTCCTCTCCATCTTCAGCCTTCACAATGATTCGGACCGAGCCCACTCCAACAGCGCGGGCGCTGATACCCTTCACCCAAAGCCGGTCGGTGAGCGCTCGATACTCACAGAAGTCACGGCGCACACTAGTCATGTGATGGCTGGCGCCGCTGTCGGCCAACCACATCCACGTTTCCCCATCGCGCTCGAACATGTGTCGAGCCTCGGAGAATGGCCTCGCAGGGGTGGCTGTCACGTCCATGACCGCCGGAAAAGCAACCGGGGAGTCCATTTGCGCAGATTTACCTCCGGTGTTGTTGACGGGGCACTCGGACCTGCGATGGCCCTTCTTACCACAGCCATAGCAAACACCACGAAAATTTCTCGCTCCGCCTCTGCCATATGAGGTACGACGAGTAGTCGCAGCTCCTTGAAGAGATTTCAGTTGGTCTTGGAGCTCGGAGACTTGCCGCTTCAAAAGTTCAGTCGTTGAGTCATCATGAGACGCTGCAAAAGCCGTAGGCGTTGGGGGCTCCGTTGAATGTGATTGCGCACGACTCTCGATGCGCATGCCCTTTTGACGAAGATCACGCTTGACGGCATCCATGCTGAGGTCGTGTACGTCCCATGTGTCGGTGATGGAGTGGTATTCGCTGCGCAGGCCCTTCACCAAGTACATGATGATACGCCGGTCGTGGACGACGTCCCCAACTCGGGCAAGCTGTCGTTGCAGTCGAACTAACCGGTTCAGATATTGAATGCCGCTCTCGCCGTCCGCTTGCGGCGTCTCCTGCAATAGTTCGGTACACCGGTAAATACCATCGTCCTCATAATGATTGACTAACGCAGTCCACGCAGTGTGGCCGCAGGTCTTGTCATCCTCGCTAACATTCTCGATAATGGAAAGGTCGTCCTCCGGCAGCGCAAGAATCAATGTGGAGTACATATCGACTTGTTGTTGAGAGGAAGCGGCACCATCCGACGACAAAGCCGGAGCCCACTTTTGCATCAAGCCAAATGCACGAAAACGTTTCTTCCACACGTCAAAATCTCGTCTCTCCCCACTGAACTTGGGTAGTTTCACGGAGTCCATATCAGGTACGTCGGATGCGCTCGCAAGAGAACCAGAAAATCAGGAATAATGCCAACAAGAAAAGCACCAAGTACCGGTGAAGAGGCGGGCAACACGGCTCAGAAAAGGAGACGACAAAGGGCTGACCGAAGACGCAATTGTACTCCCGGAGTCTATACAGCCAAGGCAATCAGAAACGAGTCTCAGAAGGTCGGTCAAGTGACGTCGTACAGGAGTGCTAGTACACTTGTGGTAAGATGCCTTTCCAAAAATTCAGCCGGACCACTATCGGCTTTCACGAGAAAAGAAACTGGCGGGTGACAAGCTCCGGAAGCGAATAAAATTCCAGAAAGCGCCAAGCTATAACAAAGAAAAGCAAGCCGATCTTCACGTCACACGATTCGGCGTTCGGGGGTTCAAGCCGGCTCCAAGCGACACAAACAAGTCGCTACCAGCCGGGTATCGAAGTAAAGCTACAAACACAAGCAAGAGCCAGCCACTTTGTGAGCCAGCCGCACCTCACGTATCGTGCGACACCACAAAGGTCTACCACTCTTCGAGAAGCAAGCTCTAGGTTCCATTCAAGACAAATGACTCCAACAACTAGCAGCTTGAGGGCCCATAACCTGTCAGAGTTGAGGGGGCAATAAGGAATGCTTACACTCGGTGAGTGACACTGCATGTCATCTCACCCTCAGCAAGTGCCTAGCACTTGCCTATCACAGGACACGCACTCACCTTGTGGTGAGCACACGCCAACATATATTCTGAGCCTTTAGATGATATCTAACGCTCAGCAACTTGCCACCATCAGCAACCTAATCCTCTCTATTGTTGATTGGCTTATCATCTTATAGTGCTGAGTCACAGCCGTACTATCACGATGCTACTTGACCAACATTGCTGTGTAGCAACTTGATTATCACACAAAACCATGTCTCCTCACCGTTCGGGGGAGGTATTCGGCCTGCGGATGATGTGGACATGGCCAACACTGTGCTAAACCCTACCCCATCTCCCCACAACCCTAAACGCGGGAAACGCAAGGCATGCATCGCATGCGGGAACGCAACACGCGTTGTTTGCTCCATGTGCGATACACATGTGTGCTCTAGCTCATCTACAAGCAACACAGGTTGCTTTGCAAAGCACATAAAGTGGCATTTGGGGCTTATTGACTGAAAATATTAGATACGAATTTTTGGAACTACTCGTCGTGAAAATACGCGACGAGTAACGCATCTTTGGAACTTTGTTATCCTCGGCTCAAGTGAGCGTTTCACCGCACCACGACGTGCCTAAAACTGCAGCCTGCGTTATTATATTGGACATAAAGCAACTCAACCGGCGTGTTGTGTTGCTTACCTGAAGGTAACACTACGTGTCTGATTGTCTCAGCTCTTGCATCACACAATATCGACCTACCTTGCATTAATGCACTAGTATTGTCGGCCGCCGATGTGTGCTGTCGACCGCTTGCGAACGTACGCGCAAGCAAACCTTTGAGCCATATAATCCAAAACAGCCTTCCTTAACCTCTTGGGCCATTGTATGACGACTGGCAAGGGAGCAGTATGTGGGTTTCAGCAATTAGGGTAGTTCTTTGTGCGAGTGGTAGAATGTGCGCGCTTAGATTGGGGATGTGCTCAGATGAACTGGCGCGATTAGGTCAAGAAATGCTCCGAACATGAACCTCGTATGTCCAACCGATAGAATCGAGTGTTGGGCTTGTACGGTTATTAGGATGGCGGAAAAGGCGGATATTTGGTACGTTTCGCTAAGGGTCGACGGCAACCGTACCCGGGTACGGCTTGCCGATCTAGAGTGCCCTCAGATGAACATTTAAGCGTTTGAATAAACGTACGGTTAACAAATTATACCATACTCGGCACTTATTATTCGGCAATCGGCACACTAAGGCCAGGGATCAGCCATCGATACATCGTTAATAGTATCATCATCACCCGCTGATGGTGCCATTGATGTGATAGAATGCGACATCGACATCGACACGATGGCAATGGTGCTAGTATCAATGCCATCAATTAGCAAAACAATTGGAAAATATTATCAGAGCCCGATATATCGATATATCGTCCCAAATATCGATACATCGGCGATAGTATTGGCTTGAATTGCCATCGATGTCAACATCCCAAACTATCAACACCATCAACATCGATAATCCAAGATGCCAATATTGTCAACATCGACGTTTGAAAATATCATTACCATCAACATCGACAAAATTCACTTGATCCCCAGCCAAACGGCAAACGGCAGATGGCCCTATGGCAACCCGAATTCATCGGGCATTTTCGTCTTGTTAGTGTCCGTTGTTTAGTAACTAGTACTCTTGTTAAGTACCCAATGCAGACCCCCCCCCCCCCCCCGCCCCCCCCTTGCTGCCCCCCTCGGCCCCTCCTCCCCCCGTAGGGCCCGCATATCCACCTTATCCGCCCGTCCGCCGTGGACCGTGGATCCAAAAACCTCTAGAAACCCACACGGGGTTGTGAAGACCCAATAGCCCCACCTCTCCATGCATGTCTATGCTACACAATACACAACCAGGCACTAAGCACGCTTACGCCCGCGTAGCCTAAGTTCGTCGAGTGTTCCACGGCTGTGAGGTGCTACTTTGGTTAGGCTAAGTTGGCAACCTTAGACTAATAGTAGAACCTAATCTCTGGATCTAATTATACAGCGTAGAGAGAATTAGTAAGATTGTCTTAGGAACAGGGTTTCTTACAATCTGGGTGTGGCGTAATTCTATTGGGGGTTCTTGCAGGCCAGCGATTGCGAAATCTGACAAAGTCAGGGGTGCCAGAAAATTCTCGATAAACATCCGTTCGAAGGAATTCGGAAAAGATGTTTAAGTGGTTGACTCCTCGCATGGGTTCCCAAGTGTCCTCGCTAGGTACGTTGAACGGTGCTGCCCAGCGGACCTTAAACAAAAGTCCCGTGCCATTGGAGTTAAAAGCCACGTCGAGTATTTTGTCGACTTCAAATCGCTTCGCATCGTGCACAATCGGAATTGGCTGCGCACTGTTGGCCTGTTCTGGTTCTGAATTCCATCTTTCCAGTAGACTGGCGTGTACAACATCGTGAATCCGTACTCCAGGGGGTAGCTTAAGCCGAAATGCAACCGGGGAAACTTCCTCCGTAATGAGAAACGGTCCAATGTAGCGGTCGCGTAGTTTAGAACATGGCTGTTGTACAAACCGTAGATTTGTCGCCTTGAGCTTAACCTTGTCGCCAACTGTAAAAGGTACTGGTAACCGGTGCCGATTTGCAGCGTCTTGCATGTGTGCCTGGGCTGCTTTGACGCAGTCGTGGGCAAATCTGTGCATCTCGACCAGAATCTTCACTTGCTCCGGTAAAGTACGGCTAGGCTCGTTATCTTCAAATGTAGCCGTCGTTGGAGATGTCGGCTCAAATCCTAGCGTCGCCTTAAATGGAGACATAGTCGTTGACGTAGAAACCGCTGCGTTGATCGCGAACTCCACGTTGGTAAGGTGTTGAACCCAGTCGTCGTGCAAGGGGTGCACATAGCATCGTATGACTTGCTCCCATGTCTGGTTTACTCGTTCAGTTTGGCCATCTGTCTGGGGGTGATAGCTCGTAGAGATATTAAGCTTGGTGCCAACAGCCCTAAATAGGGTTTGCCAGAAGTCGCTCATAAACCGGGGATCTCGATCGGATATTAATTTCCGTGGTAAGCCAAAATGCCGAAAAACAGCGCGGTGCATAACTTTTGCTAATTGTTCCGCTGTAATCGTTTTCGTAATTGGCTCGACAATCGTCCGTTTCGTAAGCATACAGACGAATACCACCACAGCATCATACCCATCGCACTCAGGAAGGTCCGTAATCAGGTCAAGCGATACATGCTCAAAGGGCCTGGTCGGTACCTCATGCGATTGAAGGAGTCCATAAGGCTTGTGTCGCGCTGCCTTGTTGCGTTGACAGGTAACACAGCTGCGTACATAGTGTTGTACTGTCCGCTTCATGTTAGGCCACCAAAACGTCCGGGTTACTGCTGCCAATAGTCGAATAATACCAGGGTGTCCCGCGGTCGGTGCGTCGTGTAGTTCGTACAGTACTCTTGATCGCAATGTAGAGACGTTCGGAACATACAGTCTTGTCCCGTAGGCGTACAAGAGTCCATTAGATTGACGTACCAGCCAGGTAGGCAGAGATTTCCGGGTAAGCAGATATTTGTCCGAATCATAAGCGCTTTTGATTTCCGCATGAAGTCCAGAGTCAGGATGTAACCGGGATTCCAGGGAAAAAATCTGTGCGTGTAACTCGCATTCTGCTTCGTCGTTGGTCCAATCGCGTAACAGTTGCAGCTTCTGTAATGAGTCCTTCAGGTCAGGTCGGCGAGACAGAGCGTCTGCCTGGTTGACTGCTCCCTTCTTGTATACGATGTCCATCTGTCGCTGGTAAGGTGCTAAAACTTGAAGCCATCGCACCTGTCGAGTAGACAAATCGCGCTGCCGAAAGAAGTGTCGCAACGTGTCGTGGTCCGTAATTACTGTAAATCCCGCCGCGCCATCTAAGTAGCAACGGAACTTCAGTAGAGCGTCGCGAACTGCCAGTAGCTCTTGTTCGTGGACAGGATAGTGTACCTCATGCTTGTTCATCTTTCGAGCATGGTACGCAACAGGTTGTAATCCAATACCTTGGTCTTGTAATAGCACAGCTCCTACTGCAAATCCAGAAGCATCTGTGTACAGTGTGTACCTTGCATTAGGAGAAGTGTCAGGAATTACCAGTACTGGTGCACGTACCATCGCGTCTTTAATTTGCTCGAATGCTGACTCGGCTTGAGGAGTCCAGCGAAATTCCGGTGTCTTCTTGGTCAGGTCCGTTAATGGGGTTGCTAGGGTTGCGAATTGGTTGATAAACCTCCGGTAATATCCAGCAAGTCCCAGAAATCCACGTACTTCAGTCACAGATTTCGGTCGGGGCCAATTCTGTACTGCCTCAACCTTGTCGGGGTCCATTCGGATCTGTCCAGCTTCCACCACATGCCCAAGAAAATTGACGCTCGATCGTCCGAAGTAACACTTAGAGAGTTTGATATGCAACTGGTGTCGCTGCAGCTCTCGTAACACGAGTCGAATATGCTCGAGGTGTTCGTCGGCCGTCTTACTGTAGATCAACACGTCGTCCAAATATACCACGCAGAACTTGCCAAGATACGGGGCCAAAACTCGATTCATCATCGCTTGGAATCCAGCTGGGGCGTTACAAAGTCCAAAGGGTAGAACGCAGTACTCGAACAATCCGTAATGAGTTCGGAATGCTGTCTTATGTATGTCGCGCTCCTTGACTCGAACTTGATGATAGCCTTTATACAGGTCCAGCGTGCTGAAATAGTGAGCCCCATATAGCGAGTCGAGTAACTCATCAATCCGGGGTAACGGTGTTCGGTCTTTCCTCGTAAGGTCGTTGAGTTTCCGGTAGTCTACGCACATACGCATGGTACCATCCTTCTTGCGTACAAATAAAATCGGGGCACCGTACGGAGATTTAGACGGACGAATCCAGCCTTTTGCGAGTAAGTCTTGCAACTGTACTTGAACCTCCCGGAGTTCTGCTGGTGACATACGGTACGTTCGCTCCTTAGGTGGTTCATCGCACTCCAAATTAATTTCAAAGTCGCACTCGCGAGTTGGCGGTAGACCGTCAGGCTCCTTGATAATGTCCGTAAACTCATTCAGGGAATCTCGTAACGAAGTCGTCCACTCAGGTTGTTGATCAGTGTTGATGTCGTCGACCGCGTCCTGTACTTCTCGTAGTCCAATCACGAAGAGGTCTGCTGGTTGTTGTCTAAGCAGCTTTGCCATCGCATCCGCCTCCAAGTGATGTACTGTCACAGGTACGGTGTACTCGTCGCCAGACACCATAGCTTCGCCAGTTTTACGGTCGCGAATCGTTTTAGTAGACCAATCTATATCCGGGTTGACGGCTTGTAACCAAGGTTGACCGAGGATGATGTCGAATTTATCCAGTTCTGTCGTAATTGCGTCCAGACGTATGTCCAGGGTCCCTACTGTGAGCACTTCATTCCGTAGTCGCTGGCGAGTCGTAGTTGTACTACCATCTGCCAATTTTATCCGGTATTTCTCTCCAGTAACCGTCGGGATGTGATGCTCCCGTACCCACTCAGCCTTGCAGAAATTTTCCGAAGCGCCAGAGTCAACCAAAATACGGCATCGATGTCCGCGTAAGGTGCCTCCCAACACTAACAGACTTGTTCCAGACTGGGTTGTGGATACATGTAGCGTCGCAGGAACACTGTCTTCTAGTCGGACGTTCTTGTTCATCCACCCGTCGATCGGTTTCCCAAAAGTCTCGTAACGAAGAGGGAACTGCTGATCTCCACGGACTAGATAACCCGTACGCCGTGCCGAAATTAATTCCTTCCAGGTAGCCCATACTGCCGGAGAAGTTGACGTAGCGTCCGGTATCGATCCGGGTCGAACGCGAGCGATATACACGTAGCGCTTATTTTGTCCGGAAGACTCCGTCCCTAAAAGGCGTAAATTTGTTTCGCTCACCTTAAATCCAGTTGTCTCCGTAAGAGCTCGCACTGCTGTGTATTCCGGGGTCGCGTCTTCAATCTCCTGTTTGCCACCAGGAAACCAGACCATGCCAGTGTCCTCTTTCGCTAGTAACACTCGTCGGCCATCGGTAACAAGAGTCGTCGAGTGAGTCCAGTAGGTCTTCGGGGGATTCTGTAGGTTCTGAGGCAGAAATCGAACTCGATCGGTGTCGTCGACGTAGACTTGCGTCGTCCATCTTGTCGGTCCAACATCTTGCCTTCTTCCTTCTATTCCATCGTTCGTGGGGCAGGTAAACACATGTTCTTTCGCCGCCAGCTCGTCGACAAGTCGGAAATTTCGCAGCAGCTTGAACCATGGTTTTGCCCTCCATTTTGGAACCACTATAACCGCTCTCAGATGGGGATGAAGCAGTTTACTCCGCAAATAATGGCCCAAAAAATCTTCTAATTCATTAAATGGCGCATTTAGCCAAATTCTCCGGTACTTCTGTAAATCTCTCTCCTGAAATGGGCGCGCCGGACAGCAAAAATCCTCCGCCACTTGAGAATTAAGGCCGTCATTATCGCTAGCTCCATCTAAGTCGAAAGGTCCGTAGGTCTGAGAGTACTTCAGGAAATACTCCCTATTCATCATCCAGTCGCTAAAGTCCTTGCTCCTAAAGACTGGCCTCAATGTCGTTTGAGGTAACGGGTCTCGTACTTCTTCTGTTCTGGTCTCTTCCTGAGTCGCTGTAGGAGACGAAACCTCATCCTGCAGCTTGCCGCGAGCTGCCGACTCAGGTCTCACTTTCCCGGCCGGGATTTCTTCGTTCTGTCGTTCTTCTTGTTCTTTCTGTCTGGGCAGTCGATAGCGATGTGTCCCTTCTTGTGGCAAATGAAGCACTTGCCCTCCTTCTTAAATCTGTCGACCTCCTCTTGAGTGAGGCGTCTAATCTCGTACAGCTCCCGCGGCTTTTCTTCGGTCGCGCCATGCGAATCTTCCTCCGACTCACTGTCGATCTCCTCCGCTGCCTCTGAAAAGTCGCTGTCTTCTTCGATGGCGTTCAGTCGGCCTGTCGAGCGTTGGGTCGTCTCAATCTTGGTCTCCGCTGCCTCCGCTCGCAGAGCTGCTTGAATCGCCTCGTGTAGGGTCTTAGGGTTTTTCAGGGCAACCTCCTTATGAATCGAGGGTCTCAAACCGCGCTGGAAATCATGTACGTTATCTTCTTCGTGACGGTGAGGAAGCTCCAATAATTGTTCTCGAAAATAGTTCGCATACTTCAGGACCGTGGTTTTCTGTCGCGCTTTGTCCAAATTCAATCTCGCTTGTTCCGCCGGTGTTCTTCCGCAGAATTCCTGAATTAAGGATTTCTCCATCTCAGAAACTCCGGAAAATCCTCCACCGACTTCATCTCCAGTCTGCGCAACTTGGGAGTACCACCACTTCGATAGTGGTCCTTCCAGAAAGCCAGATACCCAGTACACTCCTCTTTGCTCTTCAGGGTTAACGCTGTGATACCGTAGATACCCTCGTGCATGTCGGAACCAGTTTCTCAGCTCGTCGATGTTAGTCGTAGCGATGCTCTTGATCTTGGCTGGTTTGACATCGTTCGGCATCATGCTTGGCATCTCTCGCGTCCTCTCCGATCTCAATTGTTCTCCTCGAAGAAAATTCTCCGTTTCTCGGCTTCTGTTCACTCGTCCTTCAAAATGTCTGAAACCGTTGTCGACGTGGTCACGCAGTTGAGATAGCTCAGTCGAAAAAGTGTCAACTCGGTTACTTAGTCGTTGTAGCATCTCGGTGACGTGTACCGACATAGGCTCCATCGTGGGACTCGATCCTTCTCGCACTGTCTGTCTTCTACCATCTGTCGACGTCGGCTGTGTCGGCCCAGAAGGCGCCCCCTCTGGTCGACCATCAACTTCCTCTGGTAGTCTCTCTCCTGCTCGGTTAGACATCTTCGTCTCGTCTAGCTGTTCTGAGGCTCCGAAACCACGTGTGAGGTGCTACTTTGGTTAGGCTAAGTTGGCAACCTTAGACTAATAGTAGAACCTAATCTCTGGATCTAATTATACAGCGTAGAGAGAATTAGTAAGATTGTCTTAGGAACAGGGTTTCTTACAATCTGGGTGTGGCGTAATTCTATTCTGTACCGGTCTTCTCCTCTACCAGTAAGTCCCCGTCTTAAATATCCACACCTCAGGTGTTCTAGAAACAGCCTTAGAACCTGTAGCTTGTGCTGTCTGCTAACTAAACCGAGGTTACCTGTACCGTCTATCTAACCTTATCGCACAAGCTCTTAGAACTATCTAGAAAAGAACTATCTAGAAGAGATACTGCTAGTAACTCTGTACTGTCGAGGGAAAATACGGCGATACAGTTGTACTGCCGTGATGACAATAAAAGAGTCACTGAATATCGCTAAGATACAGGTACCATTTAGAGGAAATAAATAATGTCAGATACTAGCACTTAGTCAATACATGTTAATTTTCGTTTCTATCCACCCGTGTCTAACTAGCCACCCGCCGTCACGTTGGACAGGGATAGGGCAATATGGGGTTGCTCTTAGGGCCAACCATAGGTCTAACACCTTAGGAGCCAAGGTTTGACTTAGCCGAGGGTGGGCTCGCGGCTTGGTGGTAATTATGCTGACCCGTGGGTACGAGGGGGTGAGTGAAATTCGGACCACCCGAAGGTCTTTGTAACTCAAGTTCTTCGCCGGATGTCACGATCCACCCCACCAACCGACGACACCACCCAACAAACGACCCCGACCACCTACAACGGCCGCCTCGCCCATCAAGAGCGGAAAACCGACCCCCCTAGTGATATCCAGCCATGCGTGGGTGCGTTAAGTCACCCCTTCACGCGTTGCCTTCGCCTCTCGGGGTAGGCACATGCAGGCCGAATCGGTAAGCGCGCTCGTTGTTTTTTTTCCTTTTTCGCGACCAACATCTGCTCGTCCCCCCGATACTGACTCGTCCTTGTCCCGCAACTCGACTGACAACAGAGTAACTAATTCCATATGCACCCCCGCTCTGCGACACATGCTAGTCGTTGCCATGTCTAGGCGTGCCAACCCCATTGTCGCCACTTCCGATGCTAATCGCAACCTATTCGACCCCGCCCGACCACGACGTACGACTCACCCTTGACCTTTTGCCGGCCTCAACAAGACCCATCGCCAACAACTATACGATCGTGGTGCTCATATTTGGAAGAATGAGCATGGCGTAGGCTACTTGGAGGCCGGTCTCCGTGCTGTCGAGGAGGCTGAAATTAGTGTCCCGGCATACTACAACCACTCCCTCAAGAACGGCATCTAGCGGCGCGTTTCCGCTCAATCAAAGATGATGAAGGCCATCGACATGCCTCCAACTCCACGACACCCTCTGTACGACCTCCTCCGGCCCCATTTCACGTACATCATTCAACAACGGCTTCATTCCCGTCACCTCCCCCATCCTTCCCACCCCTAAACCCCCCCATGGACACACTCCCTCATCACCTTCAACCACGACCCCATCAACCCAAACTTTGACATGCTTCCCACAGACAAATTCACAATACCAACCCACCCCACCCTTCGAGACACATCAATTTGATGCAACCCGAACTGTCACACGGTCACTACCCTTTCGGACCCGCGCATCCGACACTTGTACCTCTTCCTCCTAGACCTCAATCACCGCAAATTCGAAGAAGAGGTCTACCGCCTCATCACTAGACTCGGCACACGTTCGGAAACACTTTCACCCACCCGAGCCACCTTCACACGCAACCGTTGGGCCACACGGGAGAACCTCCTTTGCCCTCCGGAACGCATTCCACACAAAAGCATAAGTTTGCTCCGACACCTCAACAAATCCCTACACTCATACGCTTAGCACTCACTCTACTCGGAAGACGTCGTCTTCTCCTCCACCAGTCCACCGGTTGCAACGCCCCCCACACCTGGCACGGTGATCTAAAATTTGAAATTGTTTACAACAATACCAGCAAACTGGACCGGTTGTTGTCTATCGGCCGCCTATAGCTCAGCCATATAAGACGTAGAGGCAAAGATTGGACCGGGTACTCTTCGACCATTTGCACCTTTCGACACACCTATCCGCAACGTGTGCCGACGTTCCTCAGGGTAGAAAAGCTGTAAGCAACCGCAGCGGTTGCCGCATCCCCTCCCCGCCTTCGCAGTTACAACAGTAATAATTTTGTAATCAGGAAAAAAGATATCTAAAGATAAATACACTTGTCAAGAAATGCAACATGAAACTGATGCCCGACCTTAACGATGCACGGCCCGCTCCCACCGAACCGGGGTGCCGACCGGCCTAGGCCGATCGGCGTTCGGGAAGGACGACGGCCACCCTAATCTAGCTCCCGTGTGACTTCGGTCTTGCCGGAGAAAGGAGGGAAAAGGCTGGCAAAAAAACCTCCTCACGTAGTCGCTCGTCAATCCCGCCGTTGCATCCCAGAGACTTCGCCCCAAGGTCGTTGCCGCTCCTCCCGTCGCGACATTCCTCCTTGTCGAGGTCCCCCGTCACCTCGAGGGCATGTGGGGGGGGTGGGGGGGGGGGGGGGGGGGGGGGGGGGGGGGGGGGGGGGGGGGGGGGGGGGGGAGACGCACAGACATAGGGGAAAGCCGGCGCTCTTGCTTCCGCGCCTAGATTTTTCCCGCTCATTTCCCGTGCATTTCCATGTATGTTACCCGGGTACGCGTCTAGCAGTCCGACCTACGCCCGTACACCCCCCCCCCCCATTGATCGCGCGTCCACCGAGCAACCTTGTATCGAATGTGGGCCTCCGGGCTAACCCGGGCCCACACTCTCTAAAACTTAGGTATGTCTAGCGATAGTGGGTGTCTAAAGGGGTAGGGCAGGTCACCGTAGCGGGATCCGATGGGCCGCGGGGCGCGGAAATTATTCTAAACCTTCCGTGCGGGGTGTATCGGCAGCGGCCGACCCGGAGGGTCGTCGTCTACATATCGTGTCGCCCCCCCCCGTGGCGACCATCCTCCTTGCCGCTCAAGCTTACCCCCCCCCCCCTCCCGGGAGATGTAGCTTGGCGACGTAGTAGTCCGCCAGTGAGCGCCCTCCCTTGGTGTTACTTGCTTCCCGAGTGGCTGAAAAATCCGGCGCTGTAGTTACGCCCGTACCCTCCTCACGTCCCCCCAAAGAACAATGGGCCCACCTGTGTCATTCGCACGCATGACGGTAGCCACTCCCGTGTCTTATTTATAATAAGAAAGCAGTGGAAATATTCATTGGATTACAAAAAGCAGTGGAAACCACCAGAGATTAGAAATTTAGAAATTCGATTTTTTTACAGCACCGATAAATCGGCTGTTGTCTCAGGGCGTTTCCGATGCTGCCATCTAGGTCTTAAGGATAGGGTTTTACGCCGGGGGGGGGGGGGGGGGGGGGGGGGGGGGGGGGGGGGGGAGAACCACCAATCACAAGGGAAAAAGGAGGGAATATTCCCACATGCGTGAGCCCAAGGAACATGGAGGCATGCCACAACATCGGCACTTCCCTTCTGCAATAAAGCATCGCGAAGATAGGAAACCAAAGTACCATGAGGAGTAGCAGAAAGACTATGCAGGAATTTTAGCAGCACATCTCCCAAGTACCGTCGAAAGGGAACAAAAGTAGATCGACGAAACGAAAATTGACAAATTCATAAAACTGTACGATGCACCTCCGTATGTAGTGGGTACCATAGTCATAGCGATGAGGTGAGTGTTTGTTGACCACCGCGATCGTGCTCAATCACCATTTCGACCCATAATGAAGATTGACCGTAGCCATTCCTTGCCCCGGGATACGAACAGTTCAAATCCGCCTATTGTAAGCTTTTACATCGTCTTACCAGCATGAAAATTAACATCATATGTCCTTTATAATTTTGTAGTCTACTGACATCCTTTCAATTCCTCGCTTAGTTTGTGTTCGCTCGTGACACAATTGTATCTTACCTCCTGTTGGTGCTTGCTTCATCAATTTACATGTCTCCTGTGCAAGCAAAAGAGTCCTTATGACGCACGTTAATTGAACGGAGAATCCCACTACGGCTGTATTTGCCAAGCGATTTGTACCTCGCGCTCGCCATGTTCACTCACCACGCACATCAAAGTCGATGCGAGGGTTGTCTCGTTACCAATGTGAGATTATGAGCGCGTCAAATTAGATTTGGGAAAAGACTGAGTGACGCAAGATGAGTCGATAATTTGTTGACTAAAAACTGATGTCGTTACATTTAAAAGGAAATGGCATCTCGCATGTCAGCCAACATCCCAGGTTTTCAACCCACCGCCGCTTCATGACGTGAAACGTTTTGCCTATCAAAATTCATGCACTATCTTATGTTAACCACACAGCACTTCCGAGCATTACTCCCGGGCATGTCGATTGACGCCTGATGTAGCTCATGGGACGGTGTAGTGGAAGATAATAATAAAATGGGGTACCGGGTCGTATGTATGCCCGTAACTTGGCACTAAGGCCACGCTTCTCTGATCGTACCCGTAAATTTTAAATCTGCGGAGATGCGGCCTTCAACTCGTCGCCCTCCCCCAAGTTGTCCACAATGGTAATCTCATGCTTACTGCCCCCCTCCGTCGCGCCAGGCTGCCTGTCGGTGTAATATGCGCAGCCGCCGTGCTTCGACATGTCCAGCCCCACCATCTCCTCCGACGCGCTGACGCGAAGGATGCCAGCGAGCCGGAAAGCGTAAAAGAACGGGCCCATGAGGCCAACAGTCCACGCCGCAATGCACAGGACAGCGATGACCTGGCAAGCCAACAGGTTGCCGCCGCCGCCGGGGTAGAAAGCGCCATACCCGGCAGCCGCGACCGCCTCGCCATAAACCTGTGTGGTGTAAGGCTTGGTGGCGAGCAGGCCGGTCACGAGTACGCCCCACATGCCACACGCTCCGTGCATCGGCGCCGCTTCGAGAGGGTCGTCGATTCGGAATTTACGGATACCCTCCACAGCTGAAAAGAAAATGAGCGCGCCGCACGCGCCGGCGATGATGGCCGCCCAAGGCTCTAGCACGGCGCAGCCGGCGGTGATGGAGACGAGGCCGCAGAGAAGTCCGTTGCACACGTCGATTAGGTTCCACATTTTGGTGCGGCAATACTGGAAGATGAGCGCCGAAATGCCGCCCGCGCCGGCAGACAGTGTCGTCGTGACTGCCACGCGGCCAACGATCTCCGCCTTCACCGCACTGTCGATTTGCAGGAGAGAACCGGGATTGAAACCATACCTGCACGGTGATATACAATATTAGCGAAAACATTTCGAGACATATTACAAACACAAGTTACAATTTTACGGATGATATACAAGTTATTCCCAATTACTTGATGTTCAAAACATTCTTCGTCCTATGTGAAATGCCGGATGGTTTAATGTATTTTGATGGGACAAATATTTATCTGACCGGGGGTTCCCACCAGCCAAACCACAGGCAGAACGTGCCCAGTACTACGAGCGTCGCGGAGTGTCCGGGCATATCCATCACGCGGCCGTCCTGGTCGAACCGACCAATTCGCGGTCCAACGAAGAAAGCGCCCATGAGGCCCGCAAAGCCACCGGTCATATGCACCACACCGCTACCTGCAAAGTCAATCATGCCCGTGCCGAAGAGAGGGGAAGCGCCGAAAGGGGAAAGCCACCCCGGGCCGGACCAAGCCCAGTGTGCAACCACAGGGTACCTAGCAATAGCAGAGAAATTCCAAAATCAGTAAAATATACGAAACATAAACTGCCGATACAAGTTTCGGGGGTTCTCTTCAGCTAATGCGATTCGAGTGGGTGGGAATTGGTGTTCAGTGAAGGCTTACACAAAGCAGCAGAGGAAGGAGCAGTAGCCGAGGTAAGCCCAGAAGTTTGTCCGCTCAGCAACGGAGCCAGAGACGATGGAGGCGGTCGCGGCGACAAACGCCCACTGAGAAAGGAAGGAGTCCCAATCGGCAGCGCCCGCGCTGAACTTACTGAGCGCAAAATTTGAGTCGCCAATGAAAGGGTTACCGGGGTCTTCGCCGTAGGCAAACGCAAACCTGAACGCGAACATGTAGGTCGGCGCGAAATCAGAAAATACTTGTCTATACGAGCGCGTTGGGAGCTTTAAGAAAAAAGGCTGCTCAGACGCTGCTTGAGGGGGAGTATTATCATAGGAACATCCAGGGCGGGGTAGGAGTTATACCCGAATAGGTAAAAGGCAAGGGAGCCGACGCAAGCGTCCATCACGTTTTTCATGAGGATGTTCATCGTGTTCTTGGTGCGGACGGCGCCAGCGCAGAGCTGCAAGGAGGTCGAGGTGGGGTGGTTCAGTGTCTCAGCGAATACAAGCAACCGCAATGCTACGAATATAAATATGATGAACCACTATTGTGGGGATGATTGCCGCCACGGCTCGAAGTATATCCAATATAGACCCGAGATGGCAGCTGAAATGTAGGGCGCGACACGCTGAGCGCAGCGAGCAGTCGCGTTTTCGCGATCCCGTTATAGCTGAACTGCGACATCAGTGCTGATATTAAAAAAATCAAGCTATTGTCACGTCTCCCTTAGAGTTGACGCAACGACCATTGTATTTCAACTAACGTCAGTGGCTTCGTCCCACACCTCGCGGCGACGCACTATGCTGACATCGCCTGCCGCACCAAGACTGGATATGTTGTTATTGCGTTATTTGGGGTACATACAGGTGGGAGCAATATATGATGATGCCCTCGCTCATTTCTATAACAAGACGATACGTCACCCATTCGCTCGAACAACCCTAGCTCGCAGATAATGTTCCGGTGCAGTTCAAGCCGAAACTGCAAGTCACTGGCGGGTGTGCGCATGACGGCCACCGACGAGAATGGGAGGAGTCATCAGGGAAGGGGGTTGAGGCGGGGATCAGTTATTGAGGGAGGGTGCGCACCATAGCGAAACCGGTCTTGAGTTACCGTCGTCGGAGTCGCCGTATGTGTCAGATGAACGGTGCCGGGCATCATAGAGGAAAGGCAGCAGACAAGACCAGATCCAATTAGTTTCTTGGTTGCGGGACTGAATGAATCCGTGGGTGAGGAGCCAACCACGTACATACCGTGGGTGGCTGATATTGAAGCGGAAATGTACGCGGCAAAGTTTATAACACGTTGTATGGTAGATATGGGAGAGGCGACGAACCTGCATGAAGAAGACCAGATAGGCAGAGAAGAGGAGGTAGGTAGAGTTTAGGCCCTCAGCTACACCGGGTAGAGTCAGGCCATCGGACTGTTGCCCGCAAGCGAGCGCAGCAAAGAGCGACGCCTGGGTTGGTTCGACGCCGCTGAGGTTAGTCAGAGCGGCGGCGATGACATCGGCCGGGCCGCAGGTCGGGAAGCCCAGGCAACTGGTCTGGCAGGGAGACGACGCGCACGAAAGCGTGGCGTTTATTGGCGCACATGCTTGGACAGAAGCCGCCATGATCTGCAACTGTAAGGGGGAACAAAGACGCAGCCATCAGAAAGGCGGCGCAACATCGCATCTCCCTCTACAACAAAAAAATTAATATGGCGGAACGGTACAACGATATTCCGTCAAATAAAAAGAGCGGCGAAGTGGTGGCCAGCCCAGCTCCTTTACGGACCTAGAAAGTATTATCGCGAAGTTTCGCCCAAGACCTTATCTAAAGGAGGAAGGAGCTGGTGCTGTCGTGTGGTTGTATGTGGTGTCAGCGGCCTTCGTTCTGCCTTTTATTGTCTGCGGCGTCGCGTCGCCTTGGCGGCGGGGACGACCGGGCCGTCGTTATACGCGTCGTGCCGTCACGCTTGTTAGTGACGATGCTGATCTGGACCGCACGTGTAGGTAATGTCGTAGCATTCTAAAACCTAATTATAAAAGGGGGTACATTATGCATGAAATGATCCGCATATAATCAAGGCCTCCAAGTACAAAGACTCCTACGAATCGCCGCGGAAAGTGGGTACGAGACTACGATCGCGAGACTAAGACAAGTACTGTAGACATACATACACAGAGCGGTACAAAGTACCGTACGGGTACGGAGTAAAGCTGGTACTGAAGTCACATGTTCTCGTTTGCCATCTATCAACATGGTCTGGTTATAATTTATTGAGGCGACATCATCTGATACTGTACAGGTACGGTACGTGTAGGGTATAGATCTGTAGTTGTGTTGACGTGATAGAAATATTTGTTACGGGTACTGTGGGTACCCGTGTGTCGAGAGATTGGGCGCGCGGAGATTTATTGTTTTAAAATATAGCAGCGACGGTCAGAAGCTAATGACGGTCAGAAGCATATCGTGTGCTACGAGGCCTCGATTTGCTGTGCACCTGAGCTTCACGAGCCCATATCATACCGGGCTATAATCCTTATAATGGAGCGCTTAGTAAATGCTGCAAAACCATTCTTTTACCACTACCAAGATCAGTGCGGTATTTACGGCACTCAGTGCGCTGCCCTGTTTAGAAGTATTAGCGAGGTAGTATTTGCGAAGTATTATCGCTATATTTTATAATCCTTAATAGTTTGAAAAAAAGCAGGAGAATCCACCAGCAAAGAGCCATATAGCAGGTAATCCTTAATGATGTATTGGCTCCTCAACATATGTATTAAGGCGGCAGCAGCATCCTTATCACATTGTGAAAAAAAAAATTCTTACAAGAGAAAGCAGTGGAAGCCACCTTATCACATTGTCACCCATTCAACGTCCCGTACCTGTAAACAACCCTTTGATCCTCGGAGCATCAGGTGAGTCGCCTGCTCCTGCTCATTGCGATAGTAATCCTTAATCTCGCTGAGCATTGTCACGCAGCGACATCGTGCTGCTTGAAGGACGACTACGAAGCAACTAATGCATCGATACTAGTACCGTACGACCGTACTGATACAGGTACTCGAGAAACCCGCGTGCTATACTATAGTACATCGTGGCCAGTAGATGTACGCTCACGGTTGGTTGCAAACGGATTTAAGCTGTGTTGGGGCTCAGTTATGCCAAAGATGTGGATCACTTACAGAATTTGGATTTGGTGGCCCTTGGGCCACCCTACACGCAATGTGAGAGGGAATCGGGTGGGTGGGTTTGCGTGAGCGATAGCTCTCGCAAAAGGCAGAAGGTGGACACACAATCGCTGCAGGTGTGTTATATAGGGTGCGGACATTTTACTGTCCGTGCGCGCGTGGGCGCTTGAACCGTTAGGGAGATGTAGCGTCGGAGGTAACGCATGTAACGGAGGTAACGCCGGTTACTTCGTAATTTAGCCGTGCAATTCAAACCTCTATATTACTAATATGATCATTTAAGCTGTGTTGGGGCTCACTTATGCCATTTGTCGCCGACTGGCGTGTAACGTGGGGTGGGGGCCCGCCAGGGGTCATCCACCCAAAGAGTTGCCAAGCTCCCGGGCACGGGAGAACTGTTGGGTCGATGTAGTCGAGGACTACGTCCGACTCTCGCGCCCAACCGCCGAAGAACTTGATCTTCTGCATTGGGGTACCGATACTGTACGCAGCAATAGATGCACCCTTTCGTAGGGAGTGCGAAGTCCACGCGAAACCGTCCGGAGGTTGTTCGTGTACTGCTCGAAGTACGCGTTGCAGCCAAGCTGCCAGGGTGTCCGCAGTCCAGTTTGCCGTAGGCTCGCGTAGACTAATGGCACAGCGTCTGTCCGGTATCTTTCCGGCGGAGAACTTGGTACGGGCAGCGTCGAAGTACTGTAGTAGTTCCGCGATGTCCGGGTGAGCCGAGGCCGGTAGTTCACATAGGAGTTTTCGCTCCGTGGAAGTACCCCGTTGACCTTTTCTCGTTCCGTGGTATAGGAGGATTCCGCCGGTTGGAGTACACAACAGGTCATCAGACCGGCACTCAACTCCCGCTCCACCTCGACCAAAAAATGCGGCCAGGAGCACCGTCGCTAGACACGCTCTGAACAGCATAATGAGGTCCGCTTGAGCCTGAGTCCACGTGTCTGTCAGCTGTGTGCGGAGGTCCTTGGCCATGCGTAGCGATGATACAAGAATCCGGGCTGGGAGGTACATGCGTGTGCGGCTGGGCTGGAGGGAAACTTGGGACGCTGCGAGAACCCGCCGGACCTTGGCGACCAATTCGCCTTGTGCGACTGGTTCTGCGCCGTGGTCTTTGAAAAACCCGTTCACGGCTGAAAGGTAAGGCTGTAGACTAGTAGCCTTAATGGTGCCACGTTCTCCGATCCATGCGATGTAGCGGGGCATGGTAGCGGTTGTTGCGGCTAGCGGCGGTAGGTCTTGCTCCTCGCAGAACTGGAAGCAAGGCTTGATTGCGCTGTTGTACGTGTCGGACGTGCTTTTCGCCCAAGCGGCGGTCAGTTAGTCGAGCGTTTTTGCTCCAAGGCTGTCAGTGCCCAATAGGCGTTGCATGTAGGGGCGCATCGAGGCGGCCCGGGGTTGTTGCAACCTGCCACCTCCACCTGGTAGTGGACCTTTGCTGGTCTGGTGGGGTAGGCTTGGACTGCTGGCCTGATGTGCGTAAGGGCATGATGCCACGCTTTCCCTTGCCAACGGGGGGCGACCACCGTGGCCGCTGCGCCGCTCTGCTGTAGTTTCTGGGCGAGGTCGGGTAGCAGGGGCCATGGCGGGTTGCACCAGTTGTTTTCTGCTTTCCAATCCGCATCGGCGAGGTGAAGGGCGTCCACGGCTTCGCACGATGGGTCTAGCCAGTTCGCGTTGTAGCGGGGCAGTAGTGTGTTGAGAGCCGACGCAAACCGGTCGATTGTGTGCGGGCCGAAGTGTGTGTCCATTTCGTGGAACACAGAGGGGTCGAGTTGCCAGTCGTCGCTGTCGAGGTGGCGGCTGAGCTTGTCTGCCCACGTGTTTGCTGCAGAACGGATGTATCTGGGCCTGATGTGGATGTTGTTGGTGTCCAACAGGTACCACAAACGGCGTAGTTCGGTCATCATCTCCGGGGAGCGGGACGTCAGGCCGGCCAGGACGTGGCAGACCGCCTGGTTGTCTTCGTGGAGGAGGACGTTGCGGCCCGCCAGGTGTGGCAAGAAGCTGAGGACGGCCAGACGGACGGCCTTCAGTTCCTTCCAGGTAATGTGCTGCTTTTCGTCCTGTATTCCCCAGAAGCCGCGCGCTTCGAGTCTGCCGTTCAGTACTGCCCCCCAACCATACCCCGAACTGTCGCAGTGGATGTATGCTGACTCGACCGGCCGGTGTATGTTCTTGCCGTTGGCGTGGCTGGGTACTTGTGTCCACCACTGTAGATCTCGACTGAGCTGCGGGGAGAGGCGGACGCGGCCTCCCCACTTGTCGCCGAGTACGGAGTGCAGTTCGCGGAGGAAGAATCTTGCCGCTGGAATCGCAAGAAAAAGGTACTGCGCCTGACCCGCGAATGACTGGAGTTCCTTGACAGGTAGCCATCTGCAGTTTCGTGTTGCACGTTGCAGTAGGTGACGAGCTTGTTTTGCGAGCTTCTGTAGCTTTTCCACTGGGGCGAAGAAGTAACCTGTAGCTGTGTCGATGTCGATGCCCAGGTGGTGGCCGTATTGCGTCGGCTCCCAAAAACCCTTGGAGGGGTGGCGGAGAAGGCCGAGATTGGTGAGGAGGCGGTCGACGCGCTGCCGGAGCGCTAGAGCGAGCGCACGAGAGGCGGCGAAGAGGAGGAAGTCGTCCACATAAGGTAAGATTTTGGCTCCGCGCCACCGCGTGTGTCGGAGGAAACGCTTGCTCGGTCTGTCGCTGTCGGGTTGTGTAGGCTTCCCTTGCTGTGTCGTAAACCCACCGGGGTCTGGTTGTCGGAGGTGTCGTACGAATGTGTCCGTAAAAGCGCAGAAGTGGTAAGGGCTGAGCGACCAGCCCATCGGGAGTCCAGCTAGTCGGTACAGCTGGCCGCGAACGTTTACTGTTAGATAGTCGCGCTGCTCTGGCACGATGCCCAGCGCGTAGAACCCGTCTTTGAGGTCGAACGAGAACATGTAGTCGCCCTTTCGAGTCAGATGACGTACGCCTAGCAAAGACTCCATCCGTAGTCGCTTTCTGACGCAGAAGCTGTTCAGGTGTCGTAGGTCGACGATAAATCGCCACTGATTGTTGCCGGGCTTGGCGACTAAGAAGAGTCTTGATACGTACTTGCTGCAGGTGGTGCGTTCCCAGGCTCCCGTCTCCACGAAGCGCGCGAGCTCGGCCTCGACAAAGGTGAGCTGCTCGGGGGTAGAGTCCAGTAGTGAGATGCCTTGGTTGAACGGGGGTGGGGGTCGGTTGTTTAGGAAGGGAATAGTAACGCCCTCCCGGATCCACCGTAAGACTTGTCCGCTCGCGCCGATATCTTTCCAGGCTTGCCAGTTTCGCCGCACGCGATGACGCATGTAGTTTGAATCTGGTGTGCAGGAATCGGCGCGGCGGGTCACCCCGTCATTCGTCCTTGTCGGCCTCGGTCTTCTTGTGTGCCTTGTCGGTAGGGGGGAGGGGGCGGCCGCTCGTGCGGTCCTTAGGCTTGGCCTTGGTTTTGTCCGGCTTGTCCGGCTTATCGTTCGGCATGTCCGGTTTGTCTGGTCTAGGCTTGTCGGCCTTGAACTGGGCAGCTGCTTGCGCTTTTGCAGCTGCTATGATGCTGACTTCGAGTCGTTTGTCCTCCAGGGCTGCCAGGAGTCCGTCGACGACGTTGCCTCCGCGGTCGGAGGCGACCGTGTCGAAGCAACGTGTGTAGACGAGACGCTCCGCGACGCGTTCCTCTCCGTTGAGAATCTTCTTGGCCTTGAAGCGTCTGATGTAGGTGAGTCGCGCTTCCCCCGTTGAGGCCACTGCTTGATTAGTACGTAGCGCTGCCTCGACGAGGGAGTAGGCGTAGGTTGTTTCGTCGGGGGTAGAGGTGACCGAGCGAAGCGTTTCCATAGCAGTTTCGAGTGCCGCGTTAGCGGCGGCCGTAAATACACCATAGCAGAGCAGGTGTCGATACTCGTCGCGGGAAGAAATTCTCGCGTTGTCCGTAAAAATTTGTCGGCTTCGTCGTGTCGAGGGTTCCACAGACACGGGACTGTTGTGCCAGATGGGGGTAGACAGTCCGCGAGCGTACGGGACGTGAATTCTGACCACTCTCTAGGGTCGATGTACTCTACAGGGGTGTTTTTACTGTCAGCTGGTAGAGCGTCGAGCTCGAGTCGTACACCCGCAGCGCTGTCGGAGTCGGCTGTGGGGATGGCTAAAGTAGTTGGTTTTGTTGACGCGGTTGCGACGGATAGAGTGTCGACCTGGGTTGCTAACTGCTGAACAATCTGTGTCAGCAATTGCAGCTGGTCTGGCTGCTGTTCCGGCGCGTCACCGGGCGCAACGTAGAGGTCAGTAGGCAATACCAGGCGGTCTGCCATTTGGACTGAAAGAGTGTGTTTTCGTGCGTCGTGCATGAGACTCAAGTGATCAACACCTTGCGTGGCTAGCAAGAGCCACGATGCCGTTTGTGTGAGCGATAGCTCTCGTAAAAGGCAAAAGGTGGACACACAATCGCTGCTGGTGTGTTATATAGGGTGCGGACATTTTACTGTCCGTGCGCGCGTGGGCGCTTGAACCGTTAGGGAGGTGTAGCGTCGGAGGTAACGCATGTAACGGAGGTAACGCCGGTTACTTCGTAATTTAGCCGTGTAATTCAAACCTCTATATTACTAATATGACCATTTTTCCCGAGGGCGCGTTTGCCAAAGATGTCAGTATGCTTGCATATTGGCCAAAAGCCCACCAGAAGCATGGCATGGGGGAAGGTTAGCGCATAATAATTTGTAGGGTTGGGTGGGTGGGTTCGCGCGAAGCCTTGATGGGCTGAGCGCGAAAGCAGAGAGTGCTGGTGCTCGGGGATCGCACAGACTTAAGGGTAGCTGCGAGCTATTGCCTAGCAAGGGCTGGCCGTTGGTGTTGGTTGGTAGTTGGTTGGTCGCGCTATCCTTTCCATACAAGGTCGTTGTCATGGAGGTGTAATGCGCCGCCGCTTTTTACGGTGATACCGACCGCAAGGGCTACTATCCCGTACATATGGCAGGTAGGGTTTGCTCTTGATTTACCAATCTAACTATTTACCCGAGGCCACGCTTGCCAATATTGTAAAGCCAAAGGCTTGCAAATCTTGAGTGAGTGTAGCGGTGTGGCGGGCGTCAGACCCGTTTGAGGAACGATAGAGGGGAGGCGTTGCGTTGTGGCGAGATAAAGCCGTGTTGCCCGGACGTGGGCAGTGCGATTCATGGTTTGTAGTTATATTTGAAATTGGACGCCTAGGGCCAAGCCGTATGGGAGGCGAGCCGGGAGGGGGCGATGAGGGGTCGTACGAGTCTTGCCATGGCGATTGCGGCTTGAAGCTTGAATGAGTAGCGCGTAGCAGATTAGTGCTCTATGGAGTTGGCCCACATATGTGATCGGCGTGGTTGTGGAACGCAGACCGGCGAGGTGGTGGTTGCGCATCGGGGCGGATGTATGTTCGTGAGCGGACGGTGGCCACAGGTCGTTGGAGCTTGTAGTTAGTGCCAATGTGGACTATGCGTGGCGTGTCGAAAATAGCGCGTGAGCGAATCGAGAAGTGCTGTTTTTACGGCGGAGCTGTGGTGTTCCGGCAGGCCGTCGCCGGGGAAGGCGTAGCCCGTGGGGGGACGAAGTCCTTAGGTCAGCGCTTTCATGATTTGGGGCGCATGTGGCCGCTTGCAATGCGGCGTCGGGCTTGCGCGGGCGGTCAGGCCGGCAGTCGGCATCAGCCGCGCGAGGGCGTCAAATAGCGAGTCGCTAGGGATTCGGTATCGGTGTGTCCACTGTAAGAACGGCATGGCGCTCGTGAGGGGGAGCGGTAGTAGACTGACGCACAACCGAAACCGTGACGGCGGCATGGGCACATGTGTTGTCGCTGAAGTTGTCGCCGTTGAGGGGAGGTTGTAGGAGGGAGACGCTCCGAGTAGCGACCGCGCATGGCCAAGTCTTTGAAATGGGCTCGAAGACTGCGACTTCAGTGAAGGGGGTGAAGTCGACGATGGCGGACGCGGGAAGGTCGTTGTCGTCGTTCAACGAGTCGATAGGGGGCGCAAGGTCCGTAGCTCCACCCTCTGTCGCACTGGTTGCGATAACGGGAATGGAATGTTGTTGTCCCAAACGTGTAGTTGGGCTTGTGAGGTGCTGAGTCTTGGTTAGTAAGGCGGGCGAATTCGCCTAGACCTGCACAGAAATTCTGAGTTCACATGCCTCGCATCCCGTTTGGATTGTTCTGTGACGCGTTGCTGAGAGATCGTAACCTCGCTGATGTGTCGAGGCGTGGTAACATCGGGTTGCATATCGTAATGCGGTGTAACATGAACCATAGTGGGGAGTGCCTTGTTGACGCACGGTTGCGTATCAAAACGAAAAGAACAAAGTATTGACACCATGCACGATTACTAGAGTCGTGACTGCGTTCGCGCGAAGCCTTGATAGGCTGAGCGCGAAAGGAGAAAGTGTCGGTGCTCGGGGATGGCACTGGCATAAGGGTAGCTGCGAGCTATTACCTAGCTAGAGTTGGCCGTTGGTGTTAGTTGTTAGTTGGTTGGTCGCGCCATCTTCCGCAAGTACAAGGTCGTTGTCCTGTAGGTGTGATGCGCGGCTTTTTGCGGTAATACCAACCGCCTGGGCTACTATCCCGTACACATGGCATGTAGGGTTTGCAAACCTCTAGATTTACCAATCTGACTACAATATATGTCCAATGACCGAAGGGTCATTCCACACGAGTGGGCATGTGGATTTCTAAATATCATGAATCCACGAAGCTTACCGTTTGGTACCATGTTCAAGTTCTTCTAATAGTTCCAGCACGTCGCCTTTTCACTTTTTACATCTATATCTCGCATGATTCTCGAGAGTGAGATTGGAATTGAAAACAATACTTTACACTTTACATTGTATCTCGCGGCGCGAGATACTACCTACTCACTCATTAGGAAATTTTTTCTGAAGCCCCTAATGCGCGAGATAGGAACTCGAACAAAGGGTCTTGAACGGTAAATATCGGGAGGATTTCTACCACCGGCGGCGACTGTCAACCGCTTAGCCCGTCCGACAGCGCTTCGTCCGCGCTTGCCCAGTACTACACAAGCGACACCCGTGGCTTCTGATCCTATTTATATCATTCGTTAGCGCTGACGATGGGCGGTAAGCGGGCGGTACCTTAAAGGTTCGCACCACGGTAACCGACTCGCCGCTACATCCCGTGGCCCGCTCCACCAACGCTAGAAAACCCGCCAGCACTCTTCTTCGCATCGTGGTACCGGCGACTCCGGACCTAGAAAGAACTATCAAGCCTATTATTTAAAGAGTGTGAGTTAGAAACGTCACTAATCAACCATGCGCTATGGTAGCGATAATTGTGCGACGTTCCATCGCGGTGATACTCGGCTACCCGCAAGGCCGAATACCCTTTGACCCGCACCAACCTTCCGTACCGGGAACGCCAACCTTATCGCGGAAGTTTGACTTCCTGCGTTGTTACTGGGGCAATGTGGCGAGAGAGGGATGCGGCTTCGATCAACACTTTAGCCGTGACTTCACTCCCCGTAGCGATAAACATCAGCCACTAACGCGCGAAATACGCGAGATAGCGGCCGTGTGGAATGAAAACTATCGTGCGATTTTAATTGCATCGTGGCAGCTCCATGTGCTCCTATCATGACAGATGTGATTATCTTGCGCGACAATATCTCGCATGATGCACGGCTATATGGAAAAATCCTAATTGAAGTAAATAAGATAAAAGAGTTCTTCCATTTGTCATTGTTGCTTAGTTCTTTGGTAACCATCACTCAGCGCCTCGGCGCTCGCACATGTCGACTCACCTCCACGGTAACAAGCACCTAGAAGAGGTTACGGGGCCTCATGTAGCCTAAAAAGATTATACACGCGACATGCGCAGTGAAAACGTGAAAAAACTGTGGCGTGAAAAGCGGAAGGGGCGCTTTCATGCATGGCTAGACGGAAGGCGCAACCGGCGACGCCGGCAACCTGGAGCACTAGCGGACAAACCTACACACATGCCCATGGGTCAACTCATGGTAAAGAGCTTCTCGCCCCTACCTCCTACCCTTGATATTACCATGGATCAAAAACGCTCTCAGACAATTGAACTCGTAGATAAAACGATAGAACGCTCGCACGCAGCTACGTACGTGTTGATATTGTCGCATTTTCAGCGACTTCGGACCATCCTAGGGCAGCAATATAGGCCGCCACCGCCGCCAACACCGGCTAACGGTGGCACATGTAGTCCAGCATAACAATAACATTGGTTTGATTATTCACACGACCCGTTTATCTTCGACAAATAAAGAGTTGCCTAATCATATTGTGGCGGTTAGCCTCCTCAAGCTAAACGCTAGCACAAATCATTTCTAATATGTCTAGTTCTGTCGTTGGGGCGCCCGCCGGCGGCGCAGCGGCGGCGGCCCCGGAGGGGGGTGCGCTCGCAGGCCCGTCGGCATCCCCTCACCTCCCCGTGGTGGGCGCTGGAAACCCCGTAGCCGTGCCAGGCCTGGCACGGTAGGGGGCTAAGAGGGCCGACAGCTCGATCCGTGGGATCAGCAGCTGTCGGGAAAGCCTTGTACAGAGGGCTTTTGAATAAAATAATTTCTGTACACTACCGGCGCCAAGATCTCCCGCTCGGCCCGTCCGATATGTTTTTTCGCGCACAGATACTCCTAGATACAGCCTTACTTTTAGGAGTGGGACCTGTACTACGGCAGCGTTTGATGGCGAGGAGGGTACGGCCGGATCAGCGGTGGGAGGCGGGTGTTGGAGCTGGTGGTGGCCAGCCGGGAAGCAGCGCCAGGAAAGGGCGCTCGCTAGCTATCGACCAGCCTTGTGCCGGTCGAACCCTACCGAGGGGTGAGGCGAGACACGGCACAGGACGGTGGCTAGTCGCAGGCGGAGGAGCGGCTACAGGAGGCGGCGGCGATCCTCAGGATCAGCCGCCGCCGAAAAGCCCTGTACGGAGGGCTTTTTTGGACACTAAAATAATGTCCGTACCCGGCGTCGCGCAAGTTGGGGAGCAGCACCAGGGTAGGGCGCTCACTAGCGCGCCGCTACGTCGTCCAGCGTCATCTCCCGGGGGGAGGAGTCAGCTGGGACGGCAAGGAGGACAGTCGCGACGGGAGGAGCGACACGATCTGGCGGCGACGACCCTTTGGGTCGGCGCCGCCGGAAAACCCGGCACGGAGGGTTTTGCTTAATTCCGGGCGCCCGCGGCCCGCCGGATCCGGCTACGGTGACCTGCCCCCCCCCCTCTTCGACACCCACTACCCCGACAGACCTTAATACTCCTATGAGTCCTTGAGCGTGGGCCCGGGTGAGCGCGGAGGCCCCCGCTCAAGAACAGGCTGCTCGGTGGACGCGCGATCAGAGGGGGGAGGGTACGGCCACAGGCCGGAAAACCGACAGGTACCCGGGTACCAGACAGAGAAAAAACCGGGGAAATGAGCGGGGAAAATTCAGGCGCGGAGGCAGGAGCGCTAGTTTTTTCTATGTCTGTGCGTCTCGGTCCCCCCCACCTGTCCTCGAGGTGATGGGGGACCTCGACACGGAGGACCGCCGCGTCGGTGGACGCGGCAAGACCTTGGGGCGGGGTCTACGGGATGGAGCGGCGGGATCGACGAGCGACCGCGCGAGGAGGGGTTTTTTGCCAGCCTTTCCCCTCCTACCTTCGGCAAGACCGAAGTCACGCGGGAGCTAGATTAGGCTGGCCCGTCGTCCCTCCCGAACGCCGACCGGCCTAGGCCGGTCGACACCCCGGTTCGGCGGGAGCGGGCCGTGCATCGTGAAGGTCGAGCAGCAGTTTAGTTTTTGCATTTCTAGACAAGTGGATTTATTTTTAGATCTGTTTTTCTTGATTACAAAATTATTACGCTGTTACTGCTTAGGTGGGGGGACTGTGGCAATTACTGCGGTTGCTTACAGTTATATAACTCCCGAGGAACGTCGGCACACATTGCAGATAGGTGTGTCGATAAGAAATGTACCTGGTCGGAGAGACCCGGGCCCAACTTGCTAAATAAGTCTTGTATGGCGGAAGTAGAGTGGCCCGTGAGACAGCAGCCGGTCCAGTTTGCCGGGTCATGTTGTAAACAATTTCAATTTCAATTTCAATTTCAATTTCAATTTCTGTCGTTGGAAGATGGCAAAATGATGTTGTCGAGAGATGATGTTGAGAGAATATTTCACTGCTTGTACTTTAGCAATATATGTTGTAAGTGAACAAAGGAATTGTTAAATGGTTCTGTCACCTCTCTCTATTGCAATGGGCTTAAATAGCTTTCCGCCCATATAGCTTACGCATGCTTGCTTCGCTTACGTGTCAGGCGTTAGGGTTGTCTGACCGTCGTCATTTGTCTAGAGACCCGGCCCGTCTAGCATTGAGAATCACGATGCGGCTCCTTTTGCATCGGAGAACTCGCTTAGGCGCGTCATCTGGCTAGTTAGATTAACTGTGCGTATCTGTACGTACCGGGAGGTAATGGTCGTACAGTATGCATCAGTACCCTTATGAATATTGCAGTAGCGACGTACCCACGTTTGTACGTCCGTCCGATGGAAAAGCACGAATTGGAATTAGTAACGAGTACATGTACAATGTCCTGCAATGTACTGTTGCATGACTGTACTTGTCACACTCGTACCCTCCCCCTCTTGAAAAATATGTGAGACCGCCGCGAGGCAAACCTCCGTGGTCTAAGCTCCTTTACTAAAGCAGTTACTGGGACTAAGGAAAGCGCGCTGGGTAAGCGTGCATGAAGTCAATGTACGCCTCAGTCTTGGCAAACCTATGCCATTGGGGCGTCTCCAAGAAATCTTGTAACGCTGTTGTTCGGTGTACCTCATTCAATCGGTGCCAGACAAGTGGAATGTGGTCATTACTGAAGTGCGTCATGAAGAGCATATATTTGCCTCGTCGCCCTGGTAGCGACTTAATCCACACAGCAGAGATGTGCGAGACGTCAAACTCCTCGTCGACTCCTCCAGGAACAGTCACCGGGACAGCTGGTCGTAGCGGAGCGGTAGAGCAAGGTCGTAAATTGTTCACATGGAACACAAGATGTAAACGTACTGTCGCTGGAAGTTTCAATATGTAATTGTGTTTTCAAATTTGCTCCTCCATTGTAAAAGGTCCAAGCTGTCTGTCTCTGACTTTCCGATCCGGCTGTCCACGCAGAAAAGGTTTGTTGTGACGACTGACACCTTGTCTCCTCTGGCGAAGTGTGGCGTTGTAGACGGTTTTGTGCGCGCTTGCATCTCGTCCTTGTGTAGTTGTAACACATAGCGTACCAGAGTATGCACGTCATGTAACAATTGTAACTGCTCTGTTGCGTCTTGCGAAACTGGAATTGACGGTCGCATGCTAAACAATAGGTCAGGAGGCTGTTCATGAGAGAATCCAAAATTAGCTTCGAACGGTGTGTGTTCAATTCCGAGTGCACGAGAGGCGTTGTACGCAAATTCCACTTGTGGTAGTAGAGTCGTCCCATCAGAGCCATCATAGCAACAGAAGCAACGAAGAAGTTGTTGAACCGTGCTTTTCACGCGCTCTGTTAGTCCGTCTGTCTTTGGATGTCGACAGGAAGACATGTTCATGCGCGTTCCAAGGCGTCGCCAAAGTGTCTGCTAGAACTCCCAGAAGCCACTGACGAATTTCGGGTCGCGATCACTGACTAGCACACGGGGTAGTCCATGTAAACGGTAGACTCCATGTAAAAACAAAGTTGCAGTGTGTTCGGCAGTAATAGTCTATGTACACGGCAGAAAATGGGCCATTCGAGTTAGATGGTCTACTACAATCAGCACATTGTTAAAGCCAATGCTCTCAGGTAAGTGTGTTAAGTAGTCAAGATCAACTGTATTCCACGGTCTGGGTGGAACATGTAGTGGGTAAAGAGTCGCGGCCATCTGCGGTTGAATCTTTGCTCGTCGACATACGACGCAGCGCCCACAAAAATCTTTCACATCTTGGCGAAGTCGTTTCCACCAGAATCTGTCGAGTGTTTTAGCAAGAGTGCTAGCGACTCCTATGTGACCAGCTGACGAACTTTCGTGCAACTCTGTGATCAATCTCAGTCGGAGCTCAGAGTTTTGTGGAATACAGAGGCGATCGAGGCGCCGAAAATATCTATCTCTGGCTTCAATCCGGCTGTCTTTTGTCCACTCACCCTCGTCCCCATAAAACGAGTCTTGGGAGCACCCCTCGCGAATGAGATCAGCGAACTCAGGGCTCAGCGGCAACGCGTTAACAGTCAGTAAATTTAGCTGTGCGTCTTCAAACAGCAGCTGGGACTTCCGTCGTAATTCTCGATCTGACGGAACCTCGCCATCCCAAAATAATGGAACTGTGGTCTGAGGTACGAAGTCTAGACGCCGGCTTAACGGGTCAGCTTCGTTCATAGCTCCCTTGCGATATGCAAGTGTCATCGAGCCCACAAACGGTTGCAAATCCCGCAGGTATCTTGCTTGCCGCTTGTTCAGCATGTTGCTCGGTTGCGTGAGCAGATGTCGCAGTGTGTCGTGGTCTGTTACGACAAGGAACTTAGAGCATCCTTCAAGATAGCACCTCCAATGCTTGACAGCTTCGCATACGGACAAAGCTACTAAATCGTACGCGGAGTAAGTGTTGCCACGCTCAGCTGGATTCAGCCTACGCGCCTAGTAAGAGATTGGTTGAAGACCTCCTCCTTGGTCTTGCAACATGACTGCTGCAATCCCCACTATTGAAGCATCTGTGGCCACGGGGAACGACGCGTCCGAGCCGACCTCCGGAACGATCAGGCATGGCGCGGAAATGAGCCGTAACTTGAGAGTTTCAAAGGCTTCCAAACAGGCATGCGTTAGCGTAACCTTCTGTGGTTGGGACTTCCGCAGTAAGTCCGTCAATGGAGCCGTGAGGTCGTTGAAATGATGAATAAATCTGGCATAGAAGTTGCAGAACTGTACGAAACTGCGAACCTCCTTTTGCGTCTTGGGCACTGGCCAGTCTGCAACGGCCTCGACTTTCTTTGTAGAAACTGAAATTTTACCAGCTGACACAGTATAGCCCAGATATTCCATCTCTTGAAGGCCGAAGAAGCATTTCTTAAGGCGTAACTTCAAGCCCTCCTCCTTAAATCGCTGTAAAACGAGACGGAGGTGCTCCATGTGTTCCTCCATAGTTCGAATGTAGATATAGACGTCATCGAGATAGACAGTAACGAAATTATGTAAAAAGTCGCGAAGTATGTCATTCATCATCCGCTGAAATGTAGTTGGCGCATTGCACAAGCCAAACGGCATGGCGACCCATTCCATTAAGCCATCATGGGTCTGAAACGCCGTCTTGTGGATGTCCTTGTCACGCACCCGCACTTGCCTGAAGCCAGAGACGAGATCGAGGTGGGTGTTAAAATTCGCGTCTTTAAGCTCGTCCAACGTGTCATCCACTCGTGCATCTTTACGCGTAACCTCATTAAGGCCACGGTAGTCAGCGCACAGACGTAGTGAGCCATCAGCTTTTCGCACAAAAAGAATTGGCGAGCCGAACTCACTGTAGATGGGACGGATTAGACCAACTTCCACAACGTCTTTGAGCTGTCGGTTAGGCTCACCGCGCTCTGCCGGTGACAATGTGTTTAGCCGTTGACGTCGCATCGGGCCAGTTGTTTCAATGGGATGATCCCACGGTCGGCTTACAAGCGGAGAGTCGACATGTTGTAAGTTTAATGACGTAAAATTCAGCATTACGTCCCTTGCTGCGGCGCGTCTTGCGCATGAGTTTCTGAACTTTAGTAGATGACATAAGTAGACACTCAGGGCGTCGTTCCTCGAGCGTAGTCTCCACTGTTGTGCCGTCCATTAGAGTAAAAACCCTGGTGGAACCAAATTGTAAAGAGGCATGTTCTTCATCAAGCCATGGTAAACCTATGATTAAATCAGCAGCACGTGAATCACGTAAGACGTAAAAATTCCGTTGAAAATCGTGTTGAGCCAGCTCAAAAGTAACATCGCAGACTGTCGAAGAAGTCACTCGTTGTCCGTTGGCAAGTCGAACAGGTATCTTGGTCACATACTTTCGAGTCTGCAAAGCAAAGCGTCGTACGAAGTCCTCAGATACGAAGTCAAGAGTCACAGCGCAGTCCACCAAGCCAGAAATCTGGTGTCCGCCATCATGAGTTTTCACAGTCAGCTCGGTTCGAATTAACGGTCGAGCTTCTGTGAGGTCAGTCAACAAGGCTGTAGCTGGCGGAGAAAATTGTCGCAGCGTAGCGATGGAATGTTCCGCGTCGCCAAGAGGTACAGGTACCGAGATGGGTCGGTCAGATTCTGTAAGTGAAGTCGAGTCGTAAAACGCACAATCAGCGTCGACTAACCACAGCTAAACATGCCAAGGAGTTGGAGCAACCACTTCCTGTTGCGATGGGTTCTCCACTGACTGGCGAGTGAAAAGTTGTGTCCGCGCTGGGAATTTTTGGTAGAGTTTCCTGTGCTCAGTAAGTTGAGCGAATTTCGCCCATTTCGGTAGCACAAAAACAGCCATCGTAGATGTCGGAGATGTTCGACGACAATCCTCAAAATGTTGTGCTATCCGTTCAGCAGGGACTGGATCCGCCATTTTTTTGTTGGGTTCGGATCCATGAGTACTTGATTTTTTAGGATCCGGAACTAGTGAGTACCTCTAAAAAAGGGATCCGGATCCCGCGATTACCTGTGATTCTAGGGTTCGGATCCCGCGATTACATGTGATTCTAGGGTTCGGACCCCGCGATTACTTGTGATTCTAGGGTCCGGATCCCGCGATTACCTATAATTCTAGGGTTCGGATCCAGCGATTACCTGTGATTCTAGGGTTCGGATCCAGCGAGTACCTGTGTTTTCGGTTCCGGAACCGAGTACATGAGTACTTTTAAATTTTTGGTTCTGTTGGATTCGTTGAGTTCGCGATTCCAACAAGTACTCGAAGTACTCATGCAAATTGATATGAATTGCGCATTTTGGGGGAAATTTGTACTGCAAATTCAATTTTTACATCTCTACTAGTTCTATGCGCATGCTCATGCTTGGATCCCATACGATAGATTTTGACTGAGGTATCCTGAACACCCTATCCGAATTCCCAACAAGCTCCTCTTTTGTACGTTGGATAGCCGTCGATGACAAGCTCTTCCCTGATCTAGACGGTCTACTACTTCCCGCTTGCCCCGCCATTGTTGCTAACTATGATAGGAGTTGGATGTGGACGGGCAGATTATGGTGGCTTTCAAGCGCGTACGCACCGTTTAACATGCCCTTGGGTGGGCTACAATCGATTCAAGGCTGCGGAATGACAACAATTAGGGCTATTAAACCAATCCTAGACAGACACCTCAGCATATTTGCATTGCCAAATACCTCCCCAAAAAAGAGCGTGTCACTTCGGGCCACCACAGAATCGTGACATACTCGGAATCGTGAGTACTGCTTGGGTATCGCGATTCCACATCGTTTTGCGAGGATGAGGTACTCGCGATTACCGCGGATCCATTAAAGTACAATGAATACCGGATCCAACGATTACTTACAATAACTGGTACCGGATCCTACGATTACTTACAATGACTGGTACCGGATCCAACGATTACTTACAATATCTGGTACCGGATCCAAAGATTACCTGTGATTCTAGGGTTCGGATCCCGCGATTACCTACCGAATCTAGGGTTCGGATCCAGCGATTACCTGTGATTCTAGGGTCCGGGTCCCGCGATTACCTGTGATTCTAGGGTCCGGACCCACGAGACCGAGTCCGAACCCGAGTAGTCTCGGGGATTCGCGGAGCCGTAGGATCCGGATCCAGTCCATGCCGTTCAGCCAACTCCCAAGGTGGATTAATGAACACCCGTTCTCTTGACAAGTCCCTCTCAAGAATCGAGTCACTCGGTGAAAAGTGAGGTAAGTCATCGTGCGAGTTTAAACCCTCATCATCAGCACATCCCTCCGGTGTGAAGTTGAATCGCGCATGAAGAGGTTCAAAACATAGTCAACCAGTTTCCAATCAATCGAACGTATGGTTACAGGTTTACGACTTTGTCTCTGCTTTGTCTGACGACGACGACCCGCGACTAAAGTTGCAGGTGTCGCGACTGTAGTCAATGGAGATGTCGACGGTAAATCGACGACCTCTGTCGCTAACAATGTCTCAGGACGAACAGTAGATGTAGCCGGCTGCTCTAGTTCGCTGGTAGAACAGCCTTGCCACCATCATTGCTTCTTGGACTGCGGCACTTCCATAGGTGCCTTGCCCTTCAGTTCATGGCACTGAAACATTCGGTGTCCCTTCTTGTGGCACTTGAAACAGAGTCCCTCCTCCATATGCCTATTGCGCTCCTCAGTTGTCATCGCATTTGCAATTGTGTTGAAGTCAATACGGCCATAGTTTGAAGATGGTTGACCACGACCTCCACCATGATTGCTTCCACGTCCACGGCCTCGACCACGGCCACCACCATTGCGCTTCCAAATCTTAGAGGCTCCTATGAGTGGGTCATTAGAGTTGCGCTTCCGAGTGGGTTGTCCGCCGCCTCCAAGTGTTGTAGATGGGCCAGCTGTAGACCGCATGCCACCGCATGTAGACCGAATATGTTACGACGTCATTCAGGAAACTTTGCAGCTCCACCAGAGTAATGTTATAACCTTTCTGAGACCGGTGTGACTTAGCTTGATTCTTCAATGTAAAAGTTCGCCATTCCATTGATAAAGCGCGCGCACTGCACATCGGCTGTAAGATTCTGACGTGACCGACGAAAAAAGTCGTTGAACTGCTTGGTGTAGAGAGCGTAACTCATGCTGCCTTGCGTAAGGTTGAGCAGAGTGTTAATCGCATCATCTTGGATGTTCGGGAGGAACGTATTCTTCCGCAGCTCCGCGACAAGCAGGTCAAACGTAGACGGAATAGCAGCTTGAACTTTCCGATTCAGCCACCAACCATTCAGGTGTCCAGAGAACTCTAAAGTAACCCACTTAACTGAGTTGTACGAAGCAGCCGTAATGCCAAGTAAGAGAAAGCGCAGAGGTTGCGCCTCACGCCAATCCTCCAAGTTACGGGCATTGTCACCTGACTGAAACTTGATCTCAGCCTTGCGTTGAGTCTCCGTAAGGGTCACGAGTAAACCAGCCAAGTTACGTGTCACACGTAAATCAGTCGGTGTTTCACCACACAGCTGATTGATGTAACCACGAATAAGCAGCCAGACAGAATCAACCGATGAAAACCGGGGGTACATGAAGAACTGCCTCGGAATAGTCGTGTCGTCATGGAAGAGTGCCTGAGACGAATAGATTGCACGACGAAAAGTCTCCCATTGAGTCACGTAAACGAAGTGAAGTAACTCGCTCTTATGCTTCACAGCATGAAGTAACCCCGTCTTGGCGGGCGTAAGATTCAGACCACCAATATCAAGTGTTTCCGGGACGACGTAAGAACCATCCGGATTAATCGTCGACTGAGCTGTATCAGCTTGCTCGAGATGAGCAGGAGTACGTAAGAGGGTCGTAACGAACGGAACGGGAACAAAAGCCGAGTAAACGTAAACAAGTTGTTGTCCGTCAGGTAACGCGACTCGAACAGGTGCGTCACTCAACAACGTCAAATCATCCGGAGTCAAGGTAAGGCTGGTTTCCTCATGTAACTCTCGAACGGCAGCATCAATAGGCTCTTCGTTAGTTGTGAATGAGCTAGCCGGGAACCAAATTTTACCGGTACGAGGCTCGCGTTGTAACACAAGCTTCACGTTCGACAATTTAGTCCCTCCAACGTGAAGTACGACCACCACGTAACGTCCAGGTCCAAGAGAAGCCATTTCGAGTCAATCAAGCAGCGTCGAGCGAATCAAATGGTAGCGAAAACGTGCGTCGACCAAATAGCTCCGAATCTAGTGTGGCGGTTAGCCACCTCAAGCTAAACGCTAGCACAAATCATTTCTAATATGTCTAGTTCTGTCGTTGCAAGATGACAAAATGATGTTGTCGAGAGATGATGTTGAGAGGATGTTTCACTGCTTGTACTTTAGCAATATATGTTGTAAGTGAACAAAGGAATTGTTAAATGGTTCTGTCACCTCCCTCTTATGGCTAGGGATCAGCCATCGATGCATCGTCGATAGTATCATCATCACCCGGTGATAGTGCCATCGATGTGATAGGTTGCGACATCAACATCGACACGATAGCAGTAGTGCTAGTATCAATGCCATCAATTATCAAAACAATTGGAAAACATTGATTATCTAAGACCGATGTATCGATATATCGTCCCAAATATCGATACATTGGCGATAATATCGGCTTAATTTGCCATCGATGTCGGCATCCCAAACTATCAACACTATCAATATCGACAATCCAAGATATCAATACCATCAACATCGGCGTTTCAAAATATCATTACCATCAGCATCGACAAAATTCACTTGATCCCTAGCCTTACTCCCTCTACTCCACTTGGCTTAAATAGCTTTCCGCTCAGATAGTTTACGCCTACTTGCTTCGCTTACGTGTCAGGCGTTAGGGTTGTCTGACCGTCGTCATCAGTCCAGAGACCCGACCCGTCTAGAATTGAGAATCACGATGCGGCTCCTTTTGCATCGGAGAACTCGCTTAGGCGCGTCATCTGGCTAGTTAGATTAACTGTGCGTACCTGTACGTACCGGGAGGTACTGGTAGTATAGTATGCATCAATACCCTTATGAATATTGCAGTAGCGACGTACCCACGTTTGTACGTCCGTCCGATGGAAAAGCGCGAATTGGAATTAGTAACGAGTACATGTACAATGTCCTGCAATGTACTGCTGCATGATTGTACTCGTCACAGTATCGACAATGTGAGCCTTAGTATGCCTTTGCGAACCCAAAGACCTACCTTTACATCGGACAGCAAATTCCATGAGTTCTGCCGACTATGAGGGGCACAACTTTGTGCGGAGCTCCCTAGCCCCCTCTTTTGATGCGCTCGCGCTCGTGCGGGACCAGATGGCGCTCATCAACGCCCGTGTGGACGCACATGCGGCTGACGATGTTGCACACCGCCACCGTGACGCGCACCGCGACACCCCGCGCGACGCTCAGCCCACCACCCCCATCAAGTCCAACCTTGGTCATCTGCCACCCCCTCCACTACACCCCACCTCGGGTATGAGGCTCCCACCCACGGACCCCCCTCTTCCTATGATCAGCCGTACCGCGTCCCGTCTCCTCGTGCCCAGCCACACCCGTACGGTATGCCGTTGGCTGTGCATGTTCAGTCTCCGGGCCATGGTGGCCAGCCCTCTTTCCCTCTTGGCGAGTCCTTTTCCCAAGCTCTTCGCGGAGTCCACAGCGGGCGTGGGGGTCGCCGCCCCACCATTGACCCCGTCGTCATCGGCCGCGCTGTCCATGAGGCCGCCGGGCTCGACAAGGACGCGCTCAACCGGTCCATGAAGATGTATATTCCCCACCAAGCAGTGGAATAGGACCTTCCTTACCCTCCTTTCCCTCAAAGCAGCATACATCATCCCCCATTTGGCCATCCGCGAGTCGGGCGTCTCCTAGACGAGCAGGCCCAAACCTACGCCTATGCCTTGCATTTGCATGTTGCCAGCGAGAACAAGCTTGCGGACATTGCAATCAAGTGCGTCTCATTTGCTCGTCCTGACTGCGCCACAATAGCATGGGACATCATGTGTTAGAGGTTGGATGGACGGTCCTTCGCTCGTTCCCTCTCTTTGCTCGACAACCTCATGCTCTGGCAGCGCCCTGCCAAGTCCCGCACCGAGTACGTCCACTTCATGCGGCACACATATGATGACTACAACGAAACATGCGGAATTCTTGATGGCTTAGCAGCCATCCACCCTCACCACCTCGGCCTTCTCATGCTGCGTGGCATTTCTAGCACCGGCCACTTCGGCTTGGCCAAGCAGTGCGTCATCAACGCCTTCGACACAAACTAGCTCCTTTCTGCGGACGAAGTCATGGCCAATACTTTCCTCCTTGCCCAAAACATGGGTCCGACTCGCCTATCTCTGCCTTTGTCGTTGCTGGCCGTGGGTCCCACGGTGGACGTGGCACCTTCAACCGTGGCAGTCGCGGTGGACGTGGCCTGCCCAACAAGTGCAGTGGATGTGGCAGACTCGACCACATCCTCTCGTTATGCACGGCGTCCGATGAGGCACTTCTGAAATGGACAAGCGCAAACTCATCGTCCATAAATATGGCACCCACAGCAACATTGCCCCCGCGCATGCTGCCCTCAAGAGCGACCTCTCCCATGCGAACGCGGCTCCGCCTACATCCCCTGATCTCCAAACCCTTGAAGAGTGCACCGACATATATGACGACACAGAGGTGAGTCTTCCCTTCAGCTCCGTTGCCCTTTCTTCCTTCCCCCACCCCGGCCGTGACCTTTGTGACTTCTCGGTTGTCAATTCGGCCTACTCGATCAACCTCACCGTGTGTCGCGGCGATTTCGTTACGTTCGAGCCTCCGTCGGGCACTTCTCGCATCGGCGGTGTCGGGGTTGACGTCAAGAACAGTGGCACTATCCGACTAGCCATCCCTTTCGTGTTTGGTCATGTTATCCACCGAACTATTCCCGCACTATTTACCCCCGACCTCTTTATCGGTCTGCTTAATGCATTGGACGTTTCCTTAGTGTTAGTTGGATGCAGTCACACAACGGCTGCGATTTCCTTTCTTTATCAGACTCTCACATCGGCTTGCTCGTGGTTCCCACGGGATTGGGCGTGTTGAAACCCTCCGGGAACGGCCTCTACTTGCTGAGCCACTCCCCGAGCTCGCGGGACTCACCCACTTTTGACACATCAACAATTGTAGACACTAGTGTAGCCGTGACGGCACACCTTGACCCTGTAGTGTGGCACCGCCACTGTGGGCACATTAATATGCAAGGCCTTTAGGCCCAGCATACCCACGGTGTTCAGTCAATTCCGGCGCTTCCGGTCTCCGTAAAAACTGTTTCTTGCGACTCATGTATCTTGCACAAGGCTAGTGCCGCCCCTCGCAATACATATGCGTGCCCTAAACCACCACTACCTTTCATGAACCTGTCGTCCGACATCTGGACCCCAATGAATGTCCCCTCCCCTCACGGACTTCGCTATTACCTCCTCGTCATCGACCATCACACCAACTACATGTGGGTGCGTTTCGTTAAGTCCAAAGACGACGCGTGCCCGCAGCTTGAGTCCAACCTGCTGGAAATCCGCCACGCCCACGCAGGGCACCACTCCTCCTTCAACGCCTTCGCCCCTATCCTGAATTTTGACTCGGACCCACTGTTCGAGGCCACAGCGACTCGCCTTACGTGTGGTCGATTGGGTGTCGGTGTCCTGTGCTCCGCCCCGTATGCTCACCACATGCGCGGTGAGGCCGAACGCCCGTGGCGGACTCTCCGGTACAATGCGTCTGCACTGTTGCATAGCATGTCCATCCCGAACTCCATGTGGTCGTGCGCAATTAGCACCGTAGTCTACCTTCGCAACCACATGTTTAGCCGCGCGGCTCGTGTCTCAGGTGGCGTTCCCGTCACGCTACTCACGTCACAAGCGCCCGACGCCTTCAAGTTCCGTGTCTTCGGGTGCGCTGCCTTCGCCAACGTGCCCGACAAACTCCGGCGCAAGCTTGGGGAGAAGGCGTTTCGCGGCATCATGGTCGCCTACCCGCCTGACGCCCCGGGATATCGTATCTACAGCCCTTCTACACGATGCATTACCACGTCGGTCCAGGAAGATGTTCTTGTTAGAGTTGGGAACGGATAGTTACACGGAGGTCGTGCCGGCCCCACAAGGGGGCCGGGTGTGGCGACTAGAGAAGTGAGAGGAGAGAGATGGCGGCCGGCGAAGGCACCGGCATGGCCGGCCGACCGCCACTAATAGGGAATAGAGTACCGCTAATAGCATAACACTAAGTACTAGGATGACAAATAGCTACCTTGTACATAAGTACTAGGCAACAAGATGCTAGTGCTAACACCCCCCCTCAAGGTAGCCGAGGTCTTGAAGTCGTCCTAGCCTGCGTCGAGGAAGGTGCCATCTTGGTCGAAGGTGTAGTGCTTGTAGCGTGTGTCTCAAGCCGGGTAGGTGTAGCGACATGCGCTCACAAGAACGTGCCGCTACCGGCGAGTTACCGATAAGAAGCAGTTCCAAATGTACTGCATAATGTACTATTCTGACATGTAGCGGGAAAAACTGTCCGCGGGCGAATTAGCCGACGCATGAGAGCGACCGGCGAGGAGGAAGCAAAGCCAACAAGGCCGTTAGGAGCATGTAGGCACGCACAAGCATGGACGGGCGCTCGTGCTGACTCCCCCCTTTCGCCGTGGGAAAGATAAGCTCCTCGCTAAGTAAGGTGAGCCTTGCGGCGTTGCCTCGGGAAAAAACAATAACATTACTAATTAAAGTACGCACGGGCCGAATTTTTCGCGGGTCGGTCTTAAAAAACCAGATCCGGTCGAGAGCATCAATACGGTGAAGGCTAGGTAAGACGGGAAGTTGGGTGGGGCGAGCGTGGCGCCGGGCGCTTTACACACGCTCTTCTCATTTTTACGTGGGAGATGGTAGGACAGTCGCGGACAAACAGCTCGAAGGCGAAGCGTGATGTCGGTTGGACGATGAATTACTAGCGTGGCGCCGAGCGCTTTACACACGATCTACTATTTTTTTACGTGGGAGTAGGTAGGACTAGCGTGGCGCCGAGCGCTTCACACACGCTCTTCTCTAGTGTAACTTGGTGGAGGGCCCATAACCTGTTAGAGTTGGGAACGGATAGTTACACGGAGGTCGTGCCGGCCCCACAAGGGGGGCGGGTGTAGCGACTAGAGAAGTGAGAGGAGAGAGATGGCGGCCGGCGAAGGCACCGGCAGGGCCGGCCGACCGCCACTAATAGGGAATAGAGTACCGCTAATAGCATAACACTAAGTACTAGGATGACAAATCGCTACCTTCTACATAAGTACTAGGCAAGAAGATGCTAGTGCTAACAGTTCCCCCTCCCTATACGTCGATACCCTGATCTGTGACAATCCCGAAATGGACAGCGCCCCTAGTCCGGTCCGGTCCCCACCCGAGTCGCACCCCGAGGACATTGACCCGCTGACCCACGACGACCCTCACCTCGACCCTCGTGCCGTAGCAGTGGCCCCACCTTTGCCCGACCACGACCGTCCTAGCCGCCTCCGGTCCCACCCCATTCGCTACGGCGAACTCGTGGCTCATCTGTCCGACCACCCTCGTTGCCACGTGATGCGACCCTTAGGAAGGCGGGTTTAGTGGTTTAGTGGGTGTTGTGGGCGCGCTCCCGGGCTCCGCACGCCTCGAAGCGTGGCAGCTCCGTAGCGAGGAAGTCTAGCTGCGGTTGGGTGGTGTCATGCATGTAGACTCCGTGGTTGAATGGCTTGGGACGTAGGCCGTTTTTCAATTCACGCCATATGTTTCCACTCCCGCCATCTCAGCCGCACGCGGTGACGCATGCAGTTGAATGACGGGGAGCAAGAATCGGCACGGCGGGCTACACCATAACTTCTTCGTGGGTGGCTTGGAACCGTCGCCGGGCTTAGTTCCGGCAGCCGTTGCTGCTGCCGCTGCCGCTGTTGCGGCCTTGCGTTTGTCGGCGCCCGCCTTCTTGGCCTTGGCGTCATGTCCGGGTGGCATGTCTGGTGTTGCCTTCGCCAACGCTACTCTTGCAACTATATTGTTGGCGGCATGCAAGCTTACTTCGAGCATTCTGTCGACGAACGCTTGGCGTAGCTCGTCCAATGGGCCGGAGACCGCGGTAGGGGGCGAGGGCGGCAGAAGCGCTCGTGGGCGAGTTTGACGAACACTCGGTCCGAATCCGAGCTCGTTTGTCCGCCCTTGGCGAGGCGTACGAATCGAGTACGGGCGGCCTCCTCCGTCGCTGTGAGGGTGCGATGACCCGCTCTGATGAGGGCAACGGCTGCCGCCTACTCCGTCGATAAAAGAAGGCCGGCTGACAGCGTGTCCAGAGCCTCGTCAGTTGCCGCGTTGGCGCAGCTGCAGAAGAAGGCATAGCAACCAATGTGGAGGTACTCGTCGTACCCCGCGTGAGATTTTCTGTCGTTAAGGAAACGCGCCGTGTCGTCCGTTAGCGTCATGAGGCAGGGGTCGTCAATGTCGCGGGGGGGGGGGGGGCGTCCCAAGCCGGCAGGAGTGACCTTTCCGTAGGGGAAAAAGTCGACGAACTCGGGCTCGTGGAGCTCGGAGTCGTCGTTCAGCATGTCGATAGGTGGCTCATGGGCCGCCTTACCACCCTGAGTCGCAAAGGCCGCGTCAGGGGGAAAGGACTGTTGTTGATTATCGGGCACATGTGGGCCTTCTAAACGCTGAAGCTGTGCGAGTAAGGCGGTGTTAGACGCCTTAATCTGCTCAGAAATCCGGAGTTCCGGACTGCGATTTGACCATGTTCGGAAGTACGTTGTTCAATGACAAGGGATAGAGCGTCGACTCAGGGCGCGGAGGTAGAGAGCTCATGCTGCATGTTGGTAAACGGCGACCAAGAACATGGGAAGTGTCTCGTGACGCTCGAGTGCGCATGAGACGATGTGAACTGACACCTTGCTCGACTACGAAAGTCGATACTGCAATTGCGCGAGCCAGATGGGCGAGCGCAAAGGAGACAATGCAAGTGCTCGGGGGTTGCGCCGGCATAAGGGTTGCCGCTAGCTAGTGTTGTTAGAGGCAGGGCTTGGGGCGTTGCGCGAGGCATTTCCTCAGTCCTCGAGGGTTTAGGGTTACCTCGAGGACTGGGCAAGACGCACCGCTTTTTCAGTAACGCTTTACAGCTGATGTGAGCGTTCTGTCATATATGTAAGTGAGTTTTGCAAACCTGTATAGATCTAAAACAAGCATCTGACTATATAATTCTATCAACAGTACCCGTACTCGTGTGTACCTCGTTAGTAAGGGGACGTCTCGATATACTCTGAGCACCGATAATATGCGACAGACATTGCGTGACCCCACGTAAACACCGAGCCCCAAAGTTTCCCCCCTTGCTTCAGGTAACCGTCCGTACTCCGTCAAGTTTGCGTGTTGTGGTGCGCCCGGCACTGAGAAAAAATCCAGGTGCGGTGACTGGTCAGCACGTGAGTGTTCGCACTGCTCGCCTGCGCATGTCACGAGTGCGCGCTGGTATGCGCACGACACACAGCACGCATCCCGGAAACAATGTACTGTTCATGTACAACTGGCAAATTCCCACGCATGCGACCGACATGCCACGAACCGGGTTATCCGCCACCCACCTCCCTGCAAGTACGTCAGCAGTCTCATAGAGGGTGGCGGTAATTGGAGCCTGCTTGTTCGTCCCAGCTCGGGCTTAGTAGCCTGAGCTGACGGACCTCCTTTCCTTTCGATCCTCGCTGCGGCGTGGCGACGCGATCCCTCGTCGGACTTATCGAACTGCTATTTCGCGAACGGCGGCCGTCTCGCAGGTAAAAACGGGCGAAGTGCGCATCGTGACTCGTGAGAAGTAAGCAAGCCTGACCTGCGTCCTGGGTGCCGCGGCCGACTAAGATATTCGATACGCAACCCACCGACGCGACGTGGTATCTTTCGACGGAGGGGCGTACATATTTCCGTCGAGTTTGTTTCTTTTGGATAGTTAATATTCTTTTTTGCCTTTTCTCCCCCTTTGGCCTCCAATAGTCCAACTCCGCCTCTCGGTTTTGTGCCTGTGCGTGCGAGGTGCGCTAGGCGTCCTGGCTTGAGTCTGCATTGCTTGTCAGGTAGCTGCGGTAGAGGGTCTGGAGAAGGCGGCGCGCACTACACGACACAAATAACCGAGTTGTTCCCGTAACGTGGATCCCAGTAATAAGGCAGCCGTGATGGTCTCTGCTGCTGCGACGGATGACTCAGCAACGGGTGGGGGCGAGGGGGGGCCTGCTGAAGCTGGAGAGACGGAGACCCCTGCCGCTGGAGGTGAGGGTGAAGAGGAAGGGACAGAGCAGCCGGCCGTGGCGCCCGTGACGGCGAATGATGTGTCAGAGATGCAAGCGACACTCGAAAAGATGCTCACCGAGCGACGACCGCGCTCAGAGCATGCGACGCGCCAGACCACCCCCAACCTGAGCACCGACCCTGGCCAGCTGCTGGACGTGGAGAGGCTCACACAGCTGATCCGCCATGTCGTGCACCAGGTGGGTGGGCGTGTGATTGGGAATAGAGCTGCAATAGGTGAGTTGGGTTGGAAATGGACGATTGGCTCACCAGCGATCATTTCCGAACAATGTGCTCACCTTGCAGGAGGTACCAAACGGGCTTGCGGCGCTGCAGGGCGATGTATTAGATCTCCACGCGGACATGATGAGCCTAAAGGTTCATTCACATTCATTTTCCCTTCGTTTTTTCTCTCTCACACGCACCCACACACACACAAAGACGGACCACCCCTCCCCCCATCCCCCCACACACATACACAGGCATACACACACACACACACACACACACACACACACACACACACACGCCTACACACATAGCTCGAGGCAAAGACACAGACATATGCACACGCGCGGGGCACCTTTGCTCCCCTGTTTCCTTGCTGCTGCTCCGTAGAGTAAAGTGATAGCCTGGCAAATTGTTTGAGTGCATGTGAGAATCGACCATCCTTAACGTGAGAAATATTGCATGATTAGGTTGTGTAGCTAAGCCATTTTGTGATGTATGTTGGGTGGACGGGTAGGGCTTCATTGCGGGGACGGGGAACCGCGAGGCAGCCGCCCACAGTAAGTTGCTGCAGATTGAGGAGGCGCAGGCGACACAGTGGGAACAGTGGAAGCAGCGGATTGCGGAGCTTCGCAATGCCATTCTTGAGCACCCCAATGTGGACAGCAGCGCCCTCGGCATCTTCGACCGTGACGCCCTGGAGGTGCGAGCATGCCCACCACGATTTTCCCAATTCCACCTCCCAATTTTCCTCTCCTCTTCTTTGTGGAAACAATAATCAGATGTATCTTTGTGGATGTGCAACATGTGGTATTGTGATAGTTATTTGTGTGTGCGTGTGCGTTTGTGTGTGTGAGTCTAAGAGAGTGTGCCTGTGTGTGTACACGCGTGCGAGTGTGCATGTGTATGTGTGTGTGTGTGTGAGAGAGAGAGAGTGCGTGCGTGCGTGTTTACGTGTATGTGAATGATTCTGAGAGAGTATTTGTGTACGTGTGCGTGCGTGTACGTGTGAATACCTGTGTGTGTGTGTGTGTGTGTGTGTGTGTGTGTGTGTGTGTGTGTGTGTGTGTGTGTGTGTGTGTGTGTGTGTGTGTGTGTGTGTGTGCGTGCGCGTGTTGAATGTGACAATGCGGGATGAGGCAGGACGCGCTGGAGAGTGCAAGGATGGCTACCATTGCGGGGCAGGAGGCAAAAGCGGAGAGCGTTCGTATGACCAAGCAGATGGTGTCAATGCTAGATCGGATGGAGGTGATCGAGGGGCGTTTGACGGCGGTGAAGGGGCCGGATGCGGAAACGCAGGCGCTGACATCGCGCTTGAAGCGCGACATGGAGGGGGTGTTGGCGAAGGGGGAGGCGGTAGAGGGGGCTAATAAGGCGTTGCAGGCACAGTTGCAGGCGCAACAAACGGCCAATGCTGCGCTGGTGAAGGAGGTGGAGGAGCTGCGCGCTCGGTTGGCTGCCGCGGAGGAGGGCTCCACTTTGATTCAGACACGAATGGACGACAAGTTTGGGAGTCTGAACGAGGTGGTGATGACCACAAAGGCGGCGGTGGATCATCTGGGGAACTCAGCGGGCGAGGAGAGGGGCAGTCTGCGGGAGGAGATTAAAAAGGTAAGGCGGCCAATTATCAGCCAACGTAATGACGGGTTATTGCTTGGTAGTGACAGCTGCTTATATTGTATTCATCAATTGCTACCGCTACACCTTTACAATGGTGAAATTTGACTGGAAAATGAAGAGGGTGCATTTTACATGTCAAACCATTTTATCTCCTCTCGTGCAGATGATCGAACAAAAGACATTTTTAGAATACAATTGAAATTAGTATTTTTAGATACAAATTCAAGGATTACATACCAGTGAAGATGAAGAAGGGGGCAGCGACATTATGTCGTCCTAATGGGCATTGCCATCGAGTTTTACCGCCTCCTTCCACACTTACAGGAATCCATCTTCGGCGATGAAGATTTGGGTGTTTGTTTTCAAAGATGATAATGCAAAAATATGAAATGTGCATACTGTTTTTAATGCATATAGAAATGTGAACAAAACTGGAATTGAGTGTCTTTGACAAAATTGGGATGGTGATATCAAATTTAGACTGGCAGTGTTGGAGGTTTGGATCATAACATGACGGCAAAACGTTGTAAAGCTAAAGATAATAATATGGCGGGCTTCGGTTAATATTAATACATTCAATGCGTTGTGAACGGAGAATGAGATGTAAATTTTCGCAGTGTTTTTTCCTCAAATTGTTGGCAAGCACTACCCTAAAAACCAGAACTATGCGATCGTTGTCCGAAGAGAAATATATTGGACGAATTACGGCGGTTGTTTGCTGCGTGCGTGTGTGTTGATGACACAGGTGCAGCAGGAAGTGGTGGAGGTGAATCGGTTGGCGGCGGTGGTTGGGCCCCACACGATGGAGGTGTTGCGCGGGGAGGTGGAGGGGCTGAGCGCGCGGCTGGATCAGGTGCAAGTGTCCGTACCCGCGGCGGTTGCGCCGGTGAAGGACAGCGTGCTCTCTCTCCAAGAAAAGTTGTCGTCCTTGGAAATGAGAAAGCTCGACGCCGCGGTGCGCCCCCAAAATATCCTCTGTCACTCTCCGCCACGAAATATTGTGGGTAAGGGGTAAGGGGCATGCATCACTGACAAAATCATGTTAATGCGCGCAAATTCTTCAAAGCTTAGGGCTTGTAATTATCAGGGATTAGGTGCCCCTTATCTCATTTGCTGAGTCTCTTGAAAATAAAATGAGCTAGAACAAATGCTAAGTTTTACCTCTGAATATTGTTCTTTTAAGGTTGTCTTGAAACCCACCACAATTTTGTTATTCCCCTCCCCGAAGTTTTTACAATATGTATATGTTTTTCCAATTCGACACATGTTCGGATTTGAATTGGTTGTGTGCACAGTCATTTTCAGCCATGAGAGGCTAATTAAGGTTTGGGGTGTGACAGGAAGCGGTGAACCAACCGATGCTCGAAAAATCGGTCGCTCGCGCGGTGGACAGTGCGGATCGCAAAGTCAACCTCGTCATGAGCGCCATCGCGTCCATCGAGGAGCGCATCGAGTCGTTGACCAATGAAAAAGCGGATCGAGAGAAGGTGGCGCTGCAGGTGGACATGGAGAACATGGCGGTGCGGCTGCGCAACGCGATCGACCAAGAGGTTGAGGTAAGAGAGGAAACAAATTAATGATTTTCGCTATTTTGTGTTGCATTACTTATATACGATTATGAAATATGTTTAGGGTCTGTAGGGTCTAATTGATATTTATGGACTCTAAACTTGGATTCCTTTGTCTGGGGCGGATGTATTTGGTGTAGAAATTGGGAACTCGGTTGGAGGAGAGCGCGCATGAGAAGGTGGGCGTCTCCATGCTGGAGGTGTCAGAGAAGAAGATGGGGCAACGGATTGGTCAACTTGAGGGCGCCATCTTGCGCGGCCTCAAAGCCGTCAGCGACCGGGTGGCGGCCGCGCTGTTGGAAAAAGCGGACACGATGGACCTGAACGACTTCAGGATGCAGGTGAGCAATGAGTTTTCAACCACCCAAGCTTACTCACCGCACTTGCCAATTGATAAGACAAACACAGTGTTAATTAGTGTTTCTGTTGCGTTGGATAATTAAGTTGCTCGCAATTTGTGTGTTTAATTGCAAAATGATTCACCGTTTTATTTCGAAAATTCGTTTTATCACTTGTTGCGCTTTGATATTAAAACATATTTTTCATAACTAGGGTTTACTTTATCAGACCTGAACCCTACATGAAAACCTACGAAGCTATGACGCCCATACTGAACATGCCTGTGATACGCATTCATACAGATGAAAGGCATCCTGAGCGAGATCGACATCCGGCTGCGCGAGCTGTCGCCCTCCGCTCGCGGCATCGCTTCTGGACCCAATGCGCGAGCCACGCACTGCATCAGCTGTGACCAGCAAGTGCGCACACACAAGGAGCTGCTCACCTCCTCTGCGTACAACCTTCACGGCGTAACAGGTCCGTTAACCCCCACACAATTGTATTTGCAACTTAGCTCACAATCAGGCACCCTTATAACGAACGCACTTCAATTCGACACAGACAAGCACACGCGCGCACAGACACTTATACGCTCTCTCCCTCTCTCTCTCTCTCTCTCTCTCTATTTCTCTCTCTCTCTCTCTCTCTCTCTCTCTCTCTCTCTCTCTCTCTCTCTCTCTCTCTCACACACACACACACACACACACATCGACCATAAAAAGTTGCATTAGAGATCAAAAGCTCTTGTAGCCAAATTCATCTCACCTCAAAGCGCACATGCTTACACTTCACTCATTCATTCACTCACAGCCTCACTCTTTTACTGTCTCACGCTCTCTCTCTCCCCCATAGCCACACTAGCCCACACGATCACCTCCCCATCGCGTGTTCGCTTTGTTTTATTGTCTGCTGTGTATGGTCAGACACACACACACACACACACACACACACACACACACACACACACACACACACACACACTCACACACGCACGCACACGCACACACACCCACACACACACACACACACACACACACAAACACGCACATACACGCAGACACACACGCACAAATAAAAACATCACTGCCACCACCACCCGAGACAACGAATTCGACGCTTATTTACTGCCCCTTTTGTGTGCTACCAAAACCGAAGGCACTCTCCCGCCAGATGAAAAGATGTTTCCCAGTAAGCTGCCTGCGATGAAGAATTGGCACAATTCCTACCCAGCTGTGAGTAGACAGCCGCCCCTGCCCGCTCATTGTCTCCTTCTCCCATTCATCACCCAATTAAAGCATGTCTTAATTCGGATGCCCCTACTAAGCTACGCCATTGCCGTGTAAGAGATAAAGCGCGGCAATCAGGGTGTTTCATCAGTTTAATGTTTTTGTAAATGTGTTGTGCATAAAAGGTGGAGGCAGCGGAGCCTCGCGGCGCGTCTTACAACGCCCGAGCAGCTCACAAGCGGAGTCAGAGGGACAACGCGTTGCGCTCGCCTCCTGTGAGCTCCGATCCGCACAACAGCCCACACTCGCTGCCTTCCACCCCTCCCGTCGGTGCGCTCCCACCCCCCGACTCCACCTTTGTTCAGTTATCTTTATCGTGTCAGGCGGCTTAACATGTTACATTGGCATTTGCTGTGATTGGCGTTGCTTCTGAATTGATATTGTATGTGGTATGTGAGGGAAGTGAGTCACGATCCGTAGCATTGTCCGTTCATTGAACCACGCCGTCGAGACCATAAAGCTAGAGTATCGTCCTATTTTTTTAGGATTTTCATCGCAAGTGCCTATTCACGTAGAAGCGCATACTACACACCCAAAATCACGGCAAGTAGCCACAACACAAAAGCAACACATAAGATATGGCGTAAATACACGGACACTAAATGCACGGCAAAAGCAACGCAATAATGCATGTACCTGAACGACACAAACACACGGACGCACAGCCCCCCCCCCTCCCCCCTCCCTCTCTTGCACACACGCACGAGCACACGCACGCACACACACACAACCCACCCACCCACCCACACACACACACACACGCACGCACGCCTACGCACATAAACACACATATAATCCGC
>JAPMLY010000405.1:42500-214311 GCA_026401115.1 Tetraselmis chui | reverse complement strand
AAAGGGGGAAAAGGGGTCTAAGGGGAGAGAGAGAGAGAGAGAGAGAGAGAGAGAGAGAGAGAGAGAGAGAGAGAGAGAGAGAGAGAGAGAGAGAGAGAGAGGGAGACGGGGGGGAGAGGGGGAGAGATAGATAGGGAAAGGGGGGAAAGGGGGAAAGAAAGGGAGGAAAGAAAGGGAAGAGAAGAGAAGAGAGAGAGAGAGGGAGAGAAGGGTGAAGTGAAAAGGAAGGGGGGTAGAGGGGGAGGAGAAGAGAGTGAGATAGTGATGCGGGAGTATGGGATTGGGATATGGAGGGAATGGGACTGGGGCGGGTGCCAACGTAGGCGTGGCACCCCATGTACGCAAAAGTTGGCCCTATCTCCGGGCGCTTGACCCAACCCGTGATAGTGTTATCGCCCGGGAGGACGTAATTCACGTGCTTGTACTTTTCTTACTTCTCGCCCTCGAGGTAGCGGTGGCACATCTCGATAAAAACCACCCGGTTATGTGTAGCGTCGGCCGTCTTGAGGTTCAGAATTTCCGGGAGGTCGTTGGCAAACGCCCACCGGGTGCCATCCATATTGAATTGGATTCCGTCCTTGTGTTTCTGGCGCCGGCAAAAGGTGTCGCAGCCGTTGGACAATTTTTTTATGGCATTGTTGTCCAGCACGACGCCCTTCCCCACGGTGACCTCGGAGATTGCCATTATGCGGAGGTGCATGGGGGCCACCATCCACGGCAGCGCCTTGGCGGTATCCCCGGAGTTGTTGTTGGAGTAAATAATGCTCTTGTTGCATAGGTTCCCGGTGCGACCCTCAAAGGCACAATTGGTCAAATCCACCCATACGCCCTTGCCGTTGTTCCCGTCGCCGACCACGAAGAAATAGCACCTGTCCTCCACGTCGCTGGCGTACGAGTGGTTTGTGCTAAGGAAGAAGAAGTCCCCGTTTTCGAGGCCCCACACGTCGTCGACCACCCGCTTGCGCACCTCAACGACAAGTGCCTCCACGCTACGCCGGGCCGCCTTCCTCGTCGGGTAGTCATGCGAAAGCTTGAAGAACAAAATCATTTCGGGCGAAAAGGCAGCATGGTTTTCGTTGTGAAGTCGAAGACCCCGTTGTTTCACGTGAGGCGGCGCTTCCCCGCTCGCTCCGTATCCAACATGAGCCTCGGGTTTTTCTCGACACAAGTCGTCGGGATTTGCACCATCAAGCGGTTATGGAGGGAGGTGGACTCCGCATGCAGGCCGAGGATCTCTTCTCCGCACTGCACGATCTACTCCCGCATGTCGTCGTAGATCTTGCCACACGCTTTGTTGGTCGCTTCCGCCGGGTGGTACATGAATACCGTCCCCTCACACTTCACCATCCGCAAGGTCGTCGTCTCCACCCACTCGACAGACGCCTTGCACACTTTCATGTCCCTCGGCCTCAGAGGTGGCGCGGGGCGGGTATTCGGGTTGTGACTCTTGAGCATACGGATGATGTCCGCCATCGCCGCGGTTCAGACGCCTCCCCTCCCGTGTGGATTAACGGGAACTCATACTCCGGCGCTTGGCTTGGCCGGCGGACGGACATTACCGCTTGGTACTTGCGCGGCAAGTCGGCGTCGGCTTAGTAGTAGAGGCTTCTAAAGCCGACGGAGTTGCCGCGCACGGCGTCAGCCGACGTGTATACCTTCTATCAATCGTGAGCGTCGAAATTTGCCGCGTACCCTCGCGACTACTCCTTGTGCGCCTCCAATCCGTCCGGCGAGCGCCCGCATACGCCACCGAGCGCGAGCCCCATGCGCAGCTAGCGGTCACGGCCGTCCGCACGATTGATAAGCGATAGCAGCGCTGCGACGTCCACGAAGTTGGCCGCGGGCGGCTATTGCGGCTGCTCGCGACCGGCGGGGGCACTGCGGGCGGCGGCGACATGCGGCCCAACGCATGCATGTCCTCGTCCATCACTTGCACGACGTAGTCCCTCACGTCGTCACCCGGCAGCTCCATCGTGAGCAGGAGCGTATCCGCCACGTCCTTCCGGCCGTTGACGCGAGCCAGCATCCGCCGCTGCGATTACACGGACGTTTCCCACGGGCTGCACTCGTGTGGGTGATTTGCGTACGCCGCGTCTAGCAGCCCCGGGATCGACGTAAAGGGCAAGCTGAGGCCGGAAAAGAAGGGGCGGAACAATATCTTGTAGCGGTCGTCTCGCGTCTCAGCGTGCCGCGTCGCGATCTTGAACGACAATTCCAGCTCCACCGTCCCGCCCCCGCGAGCCCGCTGACGTGCATCTTTAGCATCTCCGCCTCATACTACACAGAGCCCGCGATGCGGCCGTGCTCCTTCGCCGACGACTCGGCGTCGTGGTACTCCTCGTAGTCCAAAAATAGCTTCGTCTAGCCGTCCTCGAGCAGCTCGCGCCGGAAGTTGTCCGGGTAGAGCTTCTCGGCGAGCGCCGCGGACGTCGGCGGCACCGACTCGTCCTGAGTCGTCCAGTTTTTGGGGTCACGAGCTTGACGGAGGGGGTCGTGGCGGCGGTTGTACAATGCCCCGGAGAAAGCAATCGGTAGCTGTCCCGAACGTATCTCCCCTTCCTTACGCGGGCTACTCCGCCTCTGCCTCCGCCTCCGCCCCCCGCTTTTGCGCTTGCTTTCGGTAGTGGCACTCCATGTTGGTCGCTTTCCACGCCTCCGTGTTGCGTTGGTAGTAGCGGCGCGACCGCGCCCGGTCCTTCTCGAGGGGGAGGAGGCGCACTCGCGCGAGGCGCATCAACTTGCCGGCGCCCAGGCGCTCACCGTAATCGGAGGAGGACGCCATCGCTCGCTCGGTTATCCCCTAGCGGAGAAAGTATTTCTCCGGCCGTGCGTTTCCGCGCGTTTCCGCCGCCCCCGGGACATAAAGAATACTTATCTCATGTGACCCCAAGAAGCGCTCGCCGCCATGCCCGACTCGCCCGAGACCAAGCGCGCACGCGCCAAGGCGCAATTCGCCGCAAATGTCGAAGAGCACTGCCTCAAGGCGAACCTCAAGAGCATCATCAAGGGGAAGATACCCACGGTGGCGATGCTCGCCGCTCGCGTCCTACCCGTGGGGCTAGCGCGAGGTGAACCGAATAGTTCGCGCGCTGGACGACACCTACGGCACCGTGCTCGAGCACACCCACGGGGTTGACTTGAAGGCGGTATACGCCGCGAAGGCCCCGCTGCTGGCCATCAACCACGCATCCTAGCACAACTCCACATACACAATGTCCAATAGCGACATCATCTCCTTCTCATCTACCGCATCAAGTCTCGCACGACCACACGCGGCACCTCCACTTCTCGCACCCACACACGCCTCTGATTGACACATGCCACCCTCATGTAGTAGGGTCACAGTCCCCCCCCCGGGGGGGGGGGGGGGGGGGGGGGGGGGGGGTTAAAACCCATGCATGACATAGTTGGGAGGGCTCACTGACCGGTTTCACTCGGTACATGTTGTAAACAATTCCAATTTCACACACGAATGCATAGCAATACGGCATGACCGGCACAGGGCAAAGCTAGGAAAGGACCATGAATACTAAATTCTTTGCAATCGTTTACAGCTAGTTAGGGACAAAAAAACTTATTGAATGCTCCTTTTAATGTGCGTCTTTGCCTTTGATTTGTCCGATCAATTTAATTTGCTTCTTGAATATGGTCAAGTTTTTTGGCGCTTCCAACTACGTCAGGTATGTGTTATTTGATATGAGTTGGTACCAGTACGGCACGGGTAGCTTCCCGCAATACGAGAAATTTATTTAATCTAATCAAAATCTTCGAAGAAATAGCATTGGAAGCCACCAAGCAAAAAGAAGTGCACAGGAAAAAACCAAAGTCCGAGGAATAGGCGGAAGGCATTCCACTCTATTTAATCTCAAATCAAAAAAATCCTTACAAGAAAAAGTAGGAAAAGCCACCAAGCAAAAAGAAGAAAAGAGGAAAAAACCTAAGCCCGAGGAAGGGGAAGGCATGCCACTTCATTATATCTCAAATTTTATAGAAAAAATAACCTTAAAAGAAAAAGCAGCACATGCCACCAAGCATAAAGAAGAAAAGAGGATAAAACCTAAGTCCGAGGAACAGAAAGGCATGCCACTTTATTACATGTCAAATTTTATAGAAAATTTTACTTGAAAAGAAAAAGCAGCATGTGCTACCAAGCAAAAAGAAGAAAAGAGAAAAAACCTAAGCCCGAGGAAGAGGAATGCATGCCACTTTATTTAATATCAAATTTTATATAAAATTTTACCTCACAAGAAACAGCAGCATAAGCCACCAAGCAAAAAGAAGAAAAGAGAAATACCTAAGCCAGAGGAAAACCGAGGCATGCCACTTTATTATATATCAAAATTTATAGAAAAAATACCTGAGAAGAAAAAGCAGTGGAGGCCACTAAGCAAAAAGAAGAAAAGAGGGACAAACCTAAGCCCAAGGAACAGGAAGGCATGCCACTCCATTTAATCTCAAATTTTATATAAATGTATATAACACCCGTGAAATGACGAATTGTTGCAAAATGAATCTGCTCAATGCAAAAATCGTAAATTGTCGCTAGCTGCATATTTCATCTTAATAACAAAAAATTCTTCCAAGAAAAAGCAGTGGAGGCCGCCAAGCAAAAAGAAGAAAAGAGGGGAAAACCTAAGCCCGAGGAACAGGAAGGCATGCCGCAGCGGCAGCATATTTCATCTTTCATATTATCAATATCGCCCGAGCGACTACCCGCCGTACCTCGCTCGGGCTTAGGTTTTTTGTTTTTTCCTCTTTTCTTCTTTTTGCTTGGTAGACTCCACTGCTTTTTATTCTTGTAAGAAAGTTTTTGAACTACCAGCCGTACCTGTACGCAGGAATTATTGCTGTTGGCGGAGATTGTTGTGGGTTTGGAAACACCATTCATATATTCCGATGATATTTGATTACATTTATAATTGATGCGCCTCAGGCGATGCTGTAGTAATACGGTTCGAAGTCCACACACGTCATTCGACACAGATGGCGGTAGTCGTCGCCGTACAGGGGATCACTCCTTCAGCGAGACAGGTACACGGATAGGGTAGACCACGAAAGAGACAAGTCAGCCGCCCCAACCACCCTCAGTTCAAGCTGTATCTGCAGAGCGACAGCCGTCGCCGTACAGGGACGGCGACAGCGACAGTCGTCGCCGTACAGGGGATCACTCCTTCAGCGAGACAGGTATACGGATAGGGTAGACCACGAAAGAGACAAGTCAGCCGCCCCAACCACCCTCAGTTCAAGCTGTATCTGCAGAGCAGATGGAGCCATTACAATAGCGAGTGACGCTCCTGTACAGTCCGAAGTCCTGACCTCGTTGCGGGGCAGGTGGGCAGAGCTTTCTTCCCCCATCCTGCTGAGTTTATTCATCCAGTACCAATACATGTACTTGTACTCTCGTTTGTTCAACATGATGCCCTCCGACGACGGTATCCACGAAGACGGTACGTTCGGAACCCTTTCCTCCGACGTGGCCGACCTCATAGCGACTCATCTGCCACCCACCTGGCGCGGAGTGCTTTCAGCTGTCAGCCGTGGATGTCTTGCAGTTGCTCGTCGAGTTGAGATTGCGACGAAGGAGCCGAGCGTCGTGCATATCGGAGAGCTGTGCGGTCGTTTCGCACTTTTGATATGGGCAGTGCAGTACTTTAGCCTGGACTGGCACACCAACATCTGCGGAACAGAACCGGCTCAGAATGACGACGACAGCGACGACCACGGACGGGAGACCTCTTGCCGCGGCAATACCCAACTGTGCCGCTTGGAGCAGTGTCGTATAGGATGGCGGCTCTGTTATCTTGCTGCGCGAGCTGGGAATCTCCCGGGTCTTCGTTGGCTTCGCGATCAGGGCTGCCCGTGGAACCACGCGACGACCACCGCCGCAGCCGAGACAGGCCGCCTCGACGTGTTACAGTGGGCAACAGCTTCGGGCTGTCCCGTCAGCGATAACCAGGCTACTTGCGCAGCCGCTCGCGGTGGCCATCTGTCCGTGCTGATGTGGGGGTCATTGGAAGGGTGGAAGATGGATAAAACGGCAGCGCACGCAGCGGCGCAAGCCGGGCATTTACACGTACTCCGCTGGTTGTTACGGGACGAAGGCGCGGGTCGTGTAATGCCGGACAAGAGTATGTGTGCAGCAGCCGCCCGGGGCGGTCATCTGTGCACGTTGCAGTGGCTGCGACAGGTGGGGTGCCCTTGGGACCAGAGCACGTGCAACGCCGCGGCTCGGGCTGGGCATATTGAGATACTGCAGTGGGCCATCGGGCACGGGTGTTCACTTAACCCGCTATCGTTGTTACGCTACGTCCCCGCTGAGGCATTGGTATCGGATACACAGTCGGCCTGAATTCGTTCGGTGTAGGCCATATTCAGACTCGGTTTGATTTGCTTATTTTCCTCCCAGCCATAGTGGCTATCTCCCTCGCGATTGTTGCTGCGTGGGCTTCGGCTGTCCTCGTGCTTCATATTATTCCGGCTGTACTTTTCTGATTTTTTTTAATTACAAGAAGCGCCATGGAAACCGAGCTGACGCGCAGGAAAAAAGGGGCGAGGGAATAATAATAAGGGTATTTACAAAATTTATGTTATTATTTATGGTCTAGCTAGCCATTTAGGTTTTTTGTAAACAACGAAACCCTCACACGCACTTTGTTTGCCAAGCGAGCCCGCTGTAGTGTGTAAAATAATAAATGGGAGAAATTCAGCACAGGTTCCACTGCCATATACGCTGAGTTGATACTTTAGGGTTTAATTCTAGGGCTTTTAAGGGTTCTACTTAATCGGCGGCGTCCCTCCGAAATCGCCAATGTACACACCTGCACAATAAAAGTCCGGACAAGATTTCGTATACCTTCGCGTAAACCCTAAACTTTAGTCATGCATCGACTTTATTGCCAAGTCTTCTGGACTCCTAGGCAACAATTTTGCGCCCACGATGGATTGCGCCGACGCATAAGGGGGGCGAATGTGAGCACAACCGGGCTTGAGTGCGTTGGGATTTCTTGCCCGCGAACATACGAAACGCTCTTCCAAACACTCGCCGTGCCGGCTACGTACACGAAAGAAGCAAGCGGCTGAAAGCGCCGCAATATGAATGATTGCGCAATGGTCGTGCGTATATTGTATATTTGCGACGGAGGGGAGCTGTTAGGCAGGCCGTTGTGAAAGAAACCCATGAACGCGCGTATATTTACATACCACCGATATCCGCACAACCTAATAAGGGCAACCGGCGTTCGGCCACATAGTTTTAATGGTCATACTTTACACATATAGGGTCAAAACTTTTTGATAAAGATACCATTGGATGCGTCTTTTCAAGACGCACTGATCTAATTTATTTGCGGGTTCATAAAAAACCCAATACTCAAATTTTGGAGATTCTTGTAAATAAAGCTGAGCCGCAGTGCCAAGCAACATACGTCGAGTCTGGCTCACATCACGAGGCGATTTGTGCGGGGCTTGTCGATAAATATTAATCAATTATGAGTTCACACTACTGTCTTACACGACCAATATCCGGCGTCTGCCACGCGTGGGGCGGGTGTGGTGGCACAAGCACATAACCCTCTTAGAAATGCCATGAGGGGGTTAGAACCCACGCCTCCCGGAACAGAGTTGTACGCCTTATCCAAATACCGCCCCAAAAGTTGGTACCCGATTGGAACATATGAAGCATATGAATTCCGCGCATCGTGTATACACTGCGACCGCCTATGTGTGGAGGGCCAAGACTCCCCCGGAGTCCAGCGTACAGATGTGTCCATTAGCAGCCCTACGGAGGGATATTAACATACCCAAGCTTTCCAAACACCACCGTCAACGCGATAAGGCTGAAACGGCCAAACTGGACCTCGACCCTCGCTACTGCCAAACACCCTCACCCACTTAAACAACGCACTATTTAAGAGAAACTGCATCATGCGGGCTTTTACTCGTTTGCTTTCCATATTCATCACCCGTGCTTGCGGTGTGAACTTCCATGCTCCATTCACAAACCCGCCAAATCAAGCATGGTGCAATCAACATGGCATCCCCGCCTCCAAACCCCCTTCCGCATACATGTCTAACATAATGGGTTGCGTGCCTTAGTGAGCAATGTGCAGCTCGGTGTAAGCGCGTGAGCAGTACCCCGCGTGTGGTGCTCAAAACGACGTGTCCACTTTAATAATTTTCCTATATTTTTTTGTTGTGTTCGATAAACTCGCCCGACTGCACAGCTCGGGCTACCCATTTCGAATGACGAGTAACTACTTGCTTCCCGGCTCTCCAATAGTTGGGTGTTACATGGGTGCCCTCGTGCTTGACGTGGTGAGAGGCGCGCGTGTTCTTGAATAGCTTATGCATACCAAATTGTATGTCAAGACTCTTGTGGAAGAGTGAATGTAGCGGTTATTAAAAATTGCATTGAATTTGAGTTTGACGGTTCACATCAATGCCGAAGTAACGGCTCCTCTTTGAGGGCGAATTGAAATTGAAATTGTTTACACCAATACCAATAAAAACCGGTTGCGGCCTCTGCCCCCCCCTGTGCTACGGCTAATCAATGATGGACTTAAAAGCGTGAGGTAGAGCGTGAACCACTTATCTTGACCTCTCCATTGCCAGTGACGATACCGTATAAAACGAACACGTAACCAGGTATTTATTATTTTTTGATCTATACGTTTTTTTTTTGGATATAGTATGAAATAAAAAATGTCGCTATTCTCCACGATACGCGGCCTGCTCTAGCCGCTGCGATGTCGTTGATCAGCAAGGCTGGTCAGCATGAGCTGGTCGAGACGAGCATGCATGACCTCGGCTCTTGTGCGACTCCGGTCGTGCCGGAGCTAGGGGAAAAAGGCAGGCGAAAAACCCCCCTCGCTCAGGTCGTCGTCGGTCCCGTCTCGATCCGTGCTCAACCCCGCCCGAGGTATTAGCTGCTCCTCCCGACGCAGCTCGCCACCTAGCCGAGTCTTCTCTCCTCCTTCGGGGGCTGAGAAGAGACAATAACTAGGCTGCATACGGTGTCCGGCTGGTTCTCCTGCCCCCGAGCCCGATGTTCTCTTGTCCCCTGTCCTTGTTCCGTCTGCTTCCAACACCCATCTCATCGCGGCCGGCCGTACCCTCCTCGGTGGTTTACGTTGTTAGAGGGCCGCTTTTACGAGCAGTATGCCGTTACGATAACCCTAGGCACACTGCATGAGGCATCTTGTCGATAACCGGGTACCGACTAGGGGAGGGGTGGGTCGGACACAAGGATCGAGTCGCCGAACCACAAAAGATGTTGGGTACGGGAATATTTTTCCAAAAGCCCCCCGTACCGGGTTTTTCTTTTCTGTCTCCGTGAGGGTCACATGTAGTCCAGCCAGGTTCCGGGTAGGCATCGGCATTCCCACACGTAAATCCGTCGGCGTTTCACCACACAGCTTATTGATGTGTCCACGTATCAAAAGCCAAACACGACCAGAGTCGACCGACGTAAACCGGGAGCACATTGAGAACTGTCTTGGAATAGTCGTGTCGTCATGAAGGAGTGGCTGATGCGTATAGACTACACGACGAAAAGTCTCCCATTGAGTCACGTAACCGAAGTGAAGTAACTCGCTCTTATGTTTCACAGCAGGAAGTAACCCTGTCCGAGCGGGCGTAAGATTCAGACCACCAATGTCAATCGTTCCGGGACAACGTAAGTACCATCCGGATTAATCGTAGATTGGGCAGTAACAGCCTGCTCGAGCTGAGCAGGAGTACGTAAGTGACTTGTTGCGAACGAAACGGGAACATAAGCCGAGTACACGTAAACATTGTGATGTCCTTCAGGTAACGCAACTCGAACATGTGCGTCACTCAGCAGTGTCAAATCATCCGGTGTCAAGGTTAGACCGGTTTCCTCGTGTAACTCACGAACGGCAGCATCAACAGGCTCTTCGTTAGCTGCAACAGAGCCATCCGGGAACCAAGTTTTACCGGTACGAGGCTCACGTTGTAACACCAGCTTCACGTTCGACAATTTAGTCCCTCCAACATGAATTACGACTACCACGTAACGTCCGGGTCCAACAGAAGCCATATCGAGTCAAACAAGCAACGTCGAGCGAATCAATGAGTAGCGAAAACGTGCGTCGACCAAAGGGCTCCGAAACCAGTGTGGCGGTTAGCCTCCTCAAGCTAAACGCTAGCACAAATCAATTCTAATCGGTTTAGTTCTGTTGTTGCAAGATGGCAAGATGTTGTTGTCGAGGGATGCTAGTGAAAGATGTCTCACGGCTGTACTTAAGCAGTATATGTTGTAAGTGAACAATGGAATTGATAAATGGTTCTGTCACCTCCCTCTACTGCACTGGACTTAAATAGGTTTCTGCCCAGTTAGCTTACGCATGCTTGCCGCGCTTACGTGTCAGGCGTTAGGGTTGTTTAACCGTCGTCATCTGTCATGAGACGCGGCTTGCCTAGCATTGGGTTTCACGACGCGGCTCCTTCTGCATCGAAGAACTCGCTTAGGGCGCGTCATCTAGCTAGTTAGATTAACTATGCGTATCTGTACGTACCGGGAGGTACTAGTCGTACTATAGCATCAACACCCTTATGAATATTGAAGTAGCGACGTATCCACGTTTGTACGTCCGTCCGATGGAAAAGCATGAATTGGAATTAGTAACGAGTACCTGTACAATGTCATGCAATGTACTGTTGCATGACTGTACTCGTCACACAAGCGTCGTGCTCGATTACGCAAATCGACCCCACTGTCTTTCCCACGATAACGGATTGGTACTTCTTTGGTTGGCTCATGCCTTGGGGCGGTCAACCGCAAACTACCCGCCAAGCGGTGACATGATGGCATAAGGGAGCATCTGTTGCTTTGTATTTGTCATATTGTTGAAATATTGAGGTTTGAATTATGACGGGGCTACTAGATTAGCAAGCGTTGTCATTACGCTTCAATTCGCAAGTCCAACCGTCATTTGCAAGGCTAGCTTTTACATGCGTTGCCTCAATAAAACTCACCCCATGTATATGACGCGCCACGTATATCGTTAGACCACCTTCTGCCTTTTGCGCGAGCATAACCCACCTAAACCCACTCTCCCTGATTCCCCCTTTATACGACGTACACAATACCCCTTTGGCCCTGTGAGTCAATTCCTGTAAGAAATCTACAAAGCAGTGGGGGCTTCGTTATGCTAAAATTCTAAGTGATAATCAATACATGCGCGTCAGCATATCACTCCTGCTGTGCTGTCACTTTGGCAGGTCGCGCGTAAATTGGGCCTCGATTTCACCCTCGATGACGCTTGGCTGGGGGCAGGGCGGCAGGAAGGGATGACTCATTCCCGGCAATCAGGCGGCAGTAAGGAGGATGATCCAGACCGAGCAGTGTCAGGCTGGCGCTACAATATCAGTACAGAGGTACCAGCGCACAGTACTGGGGTATTTCATACGCATGTCCGAGGATACTGTGTATTCGGATCCTGATATATATGCAGTGGTAGTCCATCGCTTATGTAACACACACTGTACCTAACCAAGCAATATGATACTTCTGTACATATACGAATACCGCGGGTGATGCCCGCCCGCGTTCAAGAGCCTCCTCGCCCATTTACCTCTTTGAGACCAACACCTCACCTCGTTCTGCCCCAAGTTTGTCCCCAGCCTCTCCGACAAGCAGTCTTTATCTAGGGAACTGCGCTCTATTTACACGCGCATACCTAGAATACTACCGTGCGGGATACCGGTTGTGCTAGGAGGGGTCGACTATTCGCCAACAGTTCGAGGAGCGCCGAACCGCAAATTTCAGCAGAATTATAGCAGAGAGGATGGGTTGCGGCAGTAGCACGCCCATGGTGGCGCCAGCTGCACCGAACGCTCCCGCTACCGGCGTTGGCGAATCTTCTCAGAAGTTGGCGCCCAGCAAGTTTCACTCCCGTGTTGGCAATTTTTTCCTGGATGGTGATATGGCTGACGATGAGGTACGTTCATAATGTATGCAATCACCTTCGCGGCACCCAAAATTCCCGACATGTCGCCAACATTCCCTCGGAAACACGCAACCCCCGATCCAAGTTACCACTTACCCCAACCCAGCGGCCGTGTGGGGACAACGCCCATATTCTAACGACTGATGACCTAATATTATTGTCGCACAGTTGGGATACGTGCTGAAGAACTGTGGCGTCAAAGGTTGGCTGTACCTGAACACCGAAAAGACGGAGCTACGGTCCAAAGTCGAGGCCGCTGGTGCCAAGTGGGCGTGCGTCGAGGTCATCCCCGCCGCACTTGATCAGGCCCTTACCGACACCATCATCAAGACGCTCGACGCACTGCCTCGCCCAACAATGGTGAGTAGTACCTCCCCTTCTTCAGCGCTATAGCCGCTATTTGTATTACTTCGTTTTGCTGGCTTTCATAACCTCACAACTCTTAAACTTTTCGGAGTAGAAACACCTATATATGAGGAAATTGGCAATTATTCAGCTATACATATTTCGGTGGATACTTTTGTGACATATTTCTTTTTGTGGATTCGCCGTTTTACGGCGCAGATTCAATGTAGCAGTGCCACCCGTGCCAGCGCCGCCTTGGGGGTTTACCTAGCCCATCACGGCGCTCCAAAAGGTCTAGAGCTTCCCTGTGTGAAAGCGGCACCTCTACTGAAGTGGGTACAGTCCGCTGCGGCGCCTGCGACTGATACCGCCCCCGCGACTAAAGTAATCTTCCGACAGCTCTTCGACCTGGAGTTTGAGTCCAACACGTACACCTACCTCCTAGGCGACCCAATGTCCAAGGAGGCGGTTCTGATTGATCCGGTACTTGAGCTAGTTGAGCGCGACCTCAAGTTTGTAGACGAGCTCGGTCTCAAGCTTGTCTACGCCATCAATACCCACTGCCACGCCGACCATATCACCGGCTCAGGGAAAATTAAGTCCCTGCGTCCTGAGGTAAAGCCCTTGCTTATTTAGTTAATGACAACAATTTCGACTGCCTATCATTCTTGAAACATGCACCCTACCAAAGAAAACTAAGGTATCATTCTCTGCTTATAAAAATCGGAGCAAGAGGCGAGCTGGGCGGGAAACCCTCGGATTGCGAAACCCTGTGTATTTTAACCTAAAGCATATGTAAAAAATGTAGAATTACACTGAAAAATATATTTAACATGTTACACAATGTGACGTTCAACCCAGGTTAAGTCCGGCATTTCCAAGGCCTCGGGCGCCAAGGCAGACATTCACTTCGTGCACGGTGACGTCGTGAAGCTGGGTGCGCTCGAGTTGGAGGTGCGCGCGACGCCGGGTCATACCGACGGCTGCGTGAGCTTTTACACGAAAGCTGCCGGCGGAATGGTCTTCACCGGCGACGCGGTGCTCATCCGTGGCTGCGGTCGGACAGACTTTCAGCAAGGTAGCAGCGAGGGGTTGTACCGGAGTGTCCATGAGCAGGTGTTTAGCTTACCGCCGGAGACGGTGTTATATCCTGGGCACGATTACAAAGGGCGAACGAGCAGCACGGTGGGAGAGGAGAAGGCGCACAACCCTCGGCTGTCCAAGCCGTTGGATGAGTTTGTGGAGATCATGGCCAACCTGAAGCTTCCATACCCTAAGAAGATTGACGCCTCTCTGCCTGCCAACCTGGTGTGTGGTGTGCAAGATTGAGTCACGATTACATATCCCCATCAGTTAACCTTTATCATCCCCGTAAGATTAACATCAACGTCAACTTTTGCTTTATTTCCATTATCATTTTCCGTTTTGTCCACACCACGCGATGAGGCACCCATCCGCGGTGATAGCTATCTTTCCATGTGCCCTATCTTCAAACAAGAAAAATAGCACATTAAGTGTGTGGCGTTATTAATGAATGTTCGAATCCGCGTCTTTTTGTGTTCCCTCTTTTGCACACCGCAACTACATGCACATGGCAAAGCATTGCGGAGTAAGGCGAGGGTTGCGTTTTAGTTTAGCGAATCGGATGTACGGTATGTTAAGATGAAAATAAACCATGTTCGAATCACCGTTAAACCGCCAGATGCGCATCTCTAATGTCACATATGAGCGCTCATTTGTGACGACTTTTTTATGCGCATTTGTGACATCACAGTTGCTTGCACGCGGGTTATTCGTGGGCCCACGGTATCGCCTTTTTTGGTAGCGAATGCGTCGCTCTTACAAGTACATGCACAATAGCGAGTAAATCGCGGAGCGGGTTGATCGCTACGCATCCTCTCGCCCTTACCTACAAAATTCTAGCACATAATTTGACTGGGCTCGGCTCTTGAGTCCTATCTACATACATAACATGGCGATAGAAAATGGGTGCACGACCGTCGATACCGCTGATAAGGCTTATCCATGGTGACTCAACCGTGATTGTCGCTTCCCGCCGTGGTGCACACGGAAAGGGCCGCATTAGTAGTCAACCGTCACGTCGTCACTCCTTTCCCCCCATGTAGCCAATGTGCATACCCTTGGCGAAGATCGGAGGCCTTGGGGTCCTCAACATGGTACCGCGTTCGAGAGAATGGATGCATTCGAACACGGCCATTGCGCGTGATGCAGTGACACAGTCCCACTGAGTGATGATTTGCAAAAAATAATCATTCGAAAATGGTCCCCTTGAATGAACAAATGTGTGTAATGAGTATTGCTTCCAGTATTTTCATCTTTGAATCTGAGATGTGACTTATAATCTAGCGGATATTCAAGCAGCGCATCGGCTTAAGGCCGTCTGTTTCCTTGTCCCTTCTCTCATATGTATGTTGTAAACCCCAACCGATGTGGGAGGGGGTGGAACGGAACGTGTGGTGCTGCATGAGGGCGCTGAGTGTACAAACCGAGTGACGGGGGTCGAAAAAAAAGGGGTGTACATGTGGTCGGAGTGTGCGGTAAGTATGAAGTAGGTATGTAGGAGTACGTGGGTGCCGCACGACCACGCGTGGCCGGTATCGAGTTGTCTCGTGGGGTTGAGGGTGCGTAGGGGTGGAGTGGGTGGCGGAGCTGTGGGGTTCCACGATACAAGAAGGGGAATGGAGCGGTTAAGGAGGTCAAGCGGGGGAGAGTGGTGGAGGGAATCAATCTAGGTAGCAAAAGTGTGGGTGAGGTGTAGGAGGCAAAAGTGTGTGTGTTGCCAAGTGATAACAAGCATGGGGTGGTGGGGTGTGCCGGGGTGTGGGGGTGTGCCTATGTTTGAGAGGTTAGTCCACTGGCTGGGGAAGACCCCATGGCTGTGGTAGGTGTCTACCTCATTATTAGTATTGGTAAGGATTGTGAAGGAGGAAGAGGGGTTAGAGTAAAGTTTAGCGAGGGAAACAGCTATGGAGTGTATGTTGGCTAGTTCTTGGTAGCGGCCCCTTTGAAAGGAGAGTACCGCGGCTATATCTAGGGGGGGCTATCTATAGGGTCGGGGAGACCGGCTTCAAGGTGTAAGTCGAAAAGTAATAGTGAACTATAGTGGGGCTAGTGTGGGGATGGAAATGAGGCGGTAGGGTGGCCCTAGCAGTTGCAACTACCATGTGTTGGCGAATATCATGTGGGGGGTGAAGGGGGGGTTGCGGGTGCTGACCTCCGGCCGTGTGGGCCATGTGACAATCGTTTTAGGGACGGGGAGCGGCCTTTTCGGCCGGGGCAGTCTTGGAGGTCGGTTTAGAAATATTAGTTCCACGAACGAAATGTTGCATACGGACATAAATGCTAGAGCGCAAAGAACGAGAGTGAGCAGCACTCATGCCCAGGAAGCGACGAGTTGCCACAAAAGTAGTCATGCGATCAACCAACTCAACCGCCATAGGCGCCAACCGGCCCCCATCCTCCAATAAAGCGAAGGGATAGTAGTCATGGACCGACAGAACCGAAGGCGTGCCAAGCAAAGCGAAAGTGCGGAGCTCCGCATCATGTTTGCCATGATGACTGATGAGCTCCCAAGGCAAGTTTGCCCGGGAGCGGGAGACGAGCACCTATGTGAGGAATATTGGTGTTCGTGCGAGCATTTGTGGCCGTCACATCAACAACAAGATGACGGTGTGGAGCCATGAAGTCTAATCAAGCCAAATACACATGATCACCGGAAATGCAAATGCTTTGGATTCCGTGATCCTCTTGCCCTTTTGTTACCCGTCCCTTTTTCCATGTCCGTGCTGATGTTGTTCTTCTTGTAATCCAATCAATAACTGGAAATGCAAATTATCGATTCCGGAATAACACCAATAAATATATACGGTACTAACACTAGCACTTGTACCCCCAATCTTCTCAGCGGTGACGATCAATGCTCATGTATGACCCCCCGACTGTTTGCTGCGGTGCTATGCACGTCCGTCATATCGTCACTTCGACCGTGGCCGCGACAGACCCCTATTAAACCTGTGCCGTCACGTAACACATGCTGGTAGACGACACAGCACCGGCATAACACGTTCCATCGGCCGCCGGGAGCGACAATACCCTGAAATAACATGCTGTTGCAAGCTCGCCTGTTTTCACCCGCCGTGTCCACAGGTCCATAACCCCTACTGAACCCCTACAGAATAAATAGCACCGACCCGACGCGTTTTGTGTATCCATCGCCAATAAGAACGGAACGTGTAGCACTTGCCGTAACACCATCGGGAGCGTGGCGGCGTCACATAACCACTCGCGATTTCGAATCAATTGGTTGTCCTGACGTTGCTGTGCACCTCACATGGCTTCGGGAAGTGGTGTTTGTGTGTGTTTGTGGGGTAGGGGGGGGGTTATGTTTGTGGGTGAGTGTGTGTCTGTAGTGGTTATCCAATGTCCATCACGCGCTGTTCTTTAATGTACGTCGCCAACTTGAAACCATCAAAAGACGCGGCGCCGAGAATACGGCTTGTTGCAGCACTTCTGATTTTGCTGTCCTGCTCCGGATCGTATCGAAGTAAGAGGGGGAAATGTTGAGGTTTCTCCAAGGTTTGATGATTTTTTTGGTCTAGGAGGTGGCCTGGCTGATCCGCTGATTGCAAACGTCCCTGTCCTGCCGCTTCCCGCGCAGGCCTTACCCGCGCCGCCCTCCACTTCCGCAGATTCTCCCTCCCGACTCACCCATTCCACGTCGCCGCGCCACATCGTCAGCAGCAGCAGAAACTTCACCCTAAAAGGCACGACCCTGGCCCACCGCTGCTCTCTGGTTTTCGCTCGTAACAGCAGCGCCACGGAACTTACTAGCGGTACTTGTTCGGTTGACGCTTCGCAGTTGTCGGCTGTCATTGCTTTTTGCTTCGACGTGAAAAGGCATCGCCCCGATCGCTCTGAAATGTGAATAATCGCAGGTGCATGCCCTCACCGCCCGTCTGTCAAGCTTTTAGCGCGCTAGCCGTGTGTGCCCTCTCATCCACCGTTTCCCTGCCTGACGCCATGCTCAAGGTGAGTGAGCAGTCGACCGTTCTGAAAAATACAATCTTAGCTGTAAGACATACGGAAAATGAATGAAATGATATATAAGTGTGGGATTATCAAGGCGTCGTGATGCAATGTGTATAAGCGAAGAAAGACGGCGTCATGGACCTGCAGTGGAGGGAAAGGGATGGGTGGATGTGCTGTGGCACAACAGATTTCCTGTGCTGGCGGTGGCTTTATGCGCTGTGTGCCTGTGAGCAGGTGGACCGTATCCCCGCGCTGAGCGACAACTACATTTGGTTGCTGCTGGAGGAGAGCTCTGGCAAGGTGGCGGTAGTGGATCCCTCTGAGTTTGAGGCCGTGGACGATGTGCTGCAGGAAAAGTTCGCCCCCCATCACTAATGCATGGCTGCGGGTGAATAGTGTTTGTACTATCTGTGGCAGTCGGTAGGGATATGAGAGAGGGAGGGGTGGCCGTGTACCAAACAGGAAGCTCGTCCTGACTTCTCCATTCCTGCCTCATTTCCCTGTGGTGCGCGCGTTTCTTGTTCAGGGGCCTTGGATTGGACTACATCATCAACACCCACCACCATTGGGACCATACCGGCGGGAATGCGAAACTGAAGGCCAAGTATGGCTGTGAAGTGAGTCGCTCCCTTACCTCACTCATTCAAAGACGCACACGCTTGCGTGTGTGCTTGTATGAATTTGTATTGATTGAGCATGCAGGAAGCATTTGTGGGTGGTCATGTGTATATATGTATACCGATAGATTTTCATGTATTTCATATTTACCCGATTCCGTAAATTGCGACAGCCACTGCTGTTAGTGTTGTAGTGGAACAGACAGAGCAGTCAGTCCTCCGTATAGTTTCATTCTGGATCAGCCAAAACGACAATTATTCCGGTAGCGTGTGTTAACCTGGTAGAGGGGTAAACGGGGGTGTGTTTCGGGTAATTTAAAGTTATTGTCGTTTTAAGCGCCCTTCAATATATGAGTGGCTAATGTTTCCAATGCTGCTCTCTAGAGAGCCTTCGCAGAAATAGTTTTGCTCAAGGTGTGGCGCGTGTGGACGTGCAGGTGGTGGGTGCAGCGTGCGATGCCAAGCGCATTGAGGGCATCGACACGCAGCTCAAGGACGGCGACGAGTGGACGCTGGGGGGTTTGAAGATGAAGGTGTACGAGACGCCGGGGCACACCATAGGGCACGTGACTTACTATTTTCCGGAGGCCAAGGCGCTCTTCCCCGGCGACACACTCTTCCTGCTCGGCTGCGGCCGCCTGTTTGAGGGCTCCCCAAAGCAGATGCATACCTCGCTCAGCAAGCTCAAGGTCCGCTTCTCTCTGTCTCTCCTCTTTGTCGCCCTCTCAGCCTTTGTTTGCTTGCAACATCTCCACGCCTGTGAAAAGAATTGGACCAACGGCCAGTTTTTTGTGTTGAGAAGCTGTCCTCTGTTGATTCGGCTATAATCTTAAAATTTGAGATTTTGGATACCCTATCTATGTTTACTGTTAATGGGCACTCCAAATTATATCTTCCGCGCTCTGGGCATTGGGGTCGTATTTATTTTAAGGCAAAGAGCATGTGCATTAGAATCGTTCTTGTAGAGCATTGTATGCCACAGTAACTTCAACTAGGCTGCGACGGGGTTGCGTGCGAGTTTCGGAATTTGACACTGGCTGTTATTCTGAAATTTTTAAATTCCGAATTATGTCACTCAGAATTGTTTCAGCTGTTATTGATATTCTTTATATACATTGGTTTCTGTTGCGCTATTGACAGCGGGGGGGGGAGGGGGGGGGGGGGGGGCGACTGGCGGCGTATCCAGGTGTTTGGGTTTTCGGGTTCTAAGAATGAGGCTGGGTATCGACGTGGCAGGTGCTGCCGGAGGACACTGCGGTGTACTGTGCGCACGAGTATACCGAGTCCAATGCCGTGTTTGCCACCACGGTCAACCCCAACAATAAAGCGCTGAAGGAGCGCGCCGCTGAGATCAAGCGCATGCGCAAAGAGGTCTATCCTCCCCTCTCCTGCCTCATCATCTGAACTGCTTATTTTTAAAAAGACATCGAAAACCATTCAAATAATTGAGTAGACAAACACAACGTGTACATATATGATGCGACTGATATTAGTTTTTTTTTTTTTTTGGTATGTTATCATTAATCATATCATGCATCACGGACATTTGGTTGCCCTTTTTGGTGCTTTTGCATAACTAATTGCGAAACCTGTATTGAACTAAACTGCGTATGCATGTTGCGGTGCAGGGCCTCCCCACCGTGCCGGGAGTGCTGGGCCAGGAGCTGGCCACCAACCCTTTCCTGCGTGCGGACGACATCGACATCCGCATCACGCTGGGCCTGCCAGAGGACGCGACGGAGCTGCAGACCTTCACCGCCATTCGTAGTGCCAAAGATTTGTTTTAAACGCGATAAAAAGTTGAAACTCGATCGTGAGATAGGCGATGGAGAGTGCTAACCCTCGACTGCCTTTTGTCATTTGCATCCATGGTTGTGATGCTTAGAAGATGTTATTTGCGCCACCCAACTTTTCTCTAACGCATTTTTTGAATTTTAATTGACACTATGCGCGCGCCCATCGTTTTCCTTCTAACAAGCGGACCTCTTGTCTCGCTTTTAGTGCCGGACGTGCGTAATCTATCGTTTGTGTCGAGTTGTAGCCCATGTGCGATAGGGCTATTGTAGTGTTTCTGTTTTGTTTTGCGTGCGATGGCCGCTCTCACAGTTTTTCAGAAAGCTGTATGGTAAGGTCCCTTAGGTTAGCATGTGGTTTTGGTCGTCGGCAGGTTGCATGTGGCTTCTGCCATTTTTTTAATTGACCCATATTTCTCCATCCCGTGCCACCCTCCCTAATAACTCAAGCTTGTTTACAATCACTGCTGCGGATGATGTCATCGGCCCCCCTGTAGCTGGGTGTGGTCTACTCCACGTAAGATGGGGAAGGGATAGTAAGACTAGTTGACTAGACTACTTGTAACTTGGACATTGCATTGTGTAACACATTCAAGCGCCCGAGTCCCGCCTATTAAAGAGTCCGCAATGCAATCATACAAGTAAAAATTGCAAATGCCATCTTTGTATGTTGTGATTAGGTGGCCCCTATAATACTGGTCGTGTAATGTCGCACGATCACTACGCAGCGCAGCCCGCCGGTTGCAACTCCGAAAATATATCTATGTAACGGGAACCCCCCCCCCCCCCCCACCCGGTAGCATGGCACCTTCAAACCCCTTCGCAACGGAGCAAAATGATAAGAATACTCCCAATGCGAGATTGAAAAGCCTTTATTACGTGTAACAGAAAATTCTATTCGTGAAAAAAAATCTTATCTGTAATTTGGACGCCGATTTCAAAGAGAAGCAATGGAATTTAGCCTCGCCTTTTCTCTTCGTGTACTCGGCTAACATGCGAAATCGCCCCGACAGTCTGCACATCATCCAAAGAGATGTTATGTTATTTCCCGCCGTAGGGGGGTGTGCGGTTGGCACTCTTGACAATAATAATGCTATCAAAGGAAGAACGGAACTGCATGCCACTTCCGAGAGCATGCAACAGCAAGCTCGCATCCAGGACATGGAAGCACGCCTCAAAGGTAAGTGTTGAATGTGAGCACGCTTACAACAATCGCGCATCAAGGGAATACACGTGGGAAGGTGTTGATATCATGGGACCGGAAAGTCTCCCTCGCCGGCACATGCCCACAATTCATTTTGCGTGGTCTGTGTCGTTCTTGACACGCACTCTCGCTTCCTCGCTTCCACATTTCGCGTGCATTCTTTGTTCATGGTTGTGTTGAATATTTGCACGACGTCAATTTGCCACAATCGCTCGCCCCCTGGGAGAGCGCTTTTATGGCGCCTTATCATTTATTTGCACCCCATCAGATTTTCAAAAATTGTCGTCTTCCGCCGCTCGTTCAACGCTCTTCATCCCGAAGACTGGTCGCAAGCGCCGTCCCCAACCCCAAGTAGGAAGTTGGAGCAGGGATGAGGCATCATTGGTTTTGATTCTTGCTCTCTATGTATTCCGCAACCAAAGGCATCTTCCGACTGAGTCCGAGTGTGTGAGAGTTTTGTGTGGCTCAACATAATATATCTACTACTACCGCGCTTTCTTCGCATTGATTTGTGTAAAACAACATGCACGACTGAGGTATGCTACCACAATTATACCTCTAATATTAGGCTAGGGATCAAGTGGATCTTGTCGATGTTGCTGGGAGTGATATCTCGAAACGCCGGTGTTGACGGTATTGGTATATTTCGGCGGATTGTCAATGTTGATTATGTTGTTATTTTGGGATGTTGACAACGAATGCGGCACTTGAAGCCGATGTCATCGCCGACGACTCAGTAATGCGGATTGTCAATGTTGATTATGTTGTTATTTTTGGATGTTGACAACGAATGCGGCACTTGAAGCCGATGTCATCGCCGACGACTCAGTAATGAGGACGATATATGAACACATCGGGATTTGACAATTTTTTTTTCTAGATGTTTGGATAGTTGCTGGCACTTGTGGTCGCTAATATTGCGGCCATCATGTCGATGGCGATATCAATAGCATATTTGCGGCACCAATACCGGGTGATGGTGAAACTATGGGTGACCTATCGATTGCCGATCCCTAGCCTTTCTTTCTAGTCCGCGCATTTGCATTATTTTAATGTATGGCTTCTCTCCTTTTCTTTTCTTAGTTAGTTGCTTGCCTTAATTTCGCTACTTTTTATGCGCATGTTGCATATTTGTTTGTTGCGTTTCCATGGTGGACGATGCCGTCCGACCAATCGACTAATTTGATGTTATTCGCAGTTTTCCACATGACCGCATGAAGCATAATTGAGGCACATACATGACGAACGCGCTATTTTACAATCGCCGTCCGCACTACCTGCGGAGCGCAGCGCATGCTGACGATCCGGACGCGGCGGTTGCATGTTTCTATTCTCAGACGAGCAAATAGGCGATCCTTCAATTCTACTTTTTTTTAAGGCGGGTTAATAAGGATACCTCGAGACCTCAAGTTTGATTTACATAACATTGCTTGTGGCATGCTCCTGCTTACGCTAATAAATAACAATGAATGCCGCGAGTCGTCAACCCGCCTCAGCGTCAATACGAAAATTAACATAGTCGACGGTACGTGAGGGTAAATTCCCCACTTCCGGCGTAAGTTCCGCATAATTCAACTGCATATTCAGTAATATATTTTAGTGTTTAAGTACTTAAGAGCATATAAGTTCTGAATTGTAATCACCACATATAAGCATAAGTGATGTTACTTCTGCATGCGACTTGAGCTCGTTTTTCAATATCACTGCCGCCGCTTGTGTCGCTTTCAGGCGTTGCATGTAAAGCGTCGCCTTGGAGTTTCCTTTTTTAATCTACTAGGCGTGTGCACAATGTAGTGCTTCCCGTTGCCGTGCTTTGACTTCCTCATTAGAGGAATAAGTACTTTCGTTCCGGCATGAGTGCATTATCGGTCGTGCTGAGTAGTGGGAAATGTGAACTCATGCTCAACCCTGATTTAAATTTCAAACCCTAAAGCTGGTGCAATTTTCCCCTTTTTATTTTCAGTAATCAATTCTGGCTCAAGCTTAAATTTAAGTACCTGTACTGCGGCACCCTACGACGTCGGGCAACGACCGCTACATTGGTTGGGTTTTGACGAGTGACTAGAATAATAGAGGATAACGTACTGCAGTGCACTAATATTGTGAGCGAAGCAAGGCAATACTGAACTGGGCGGCAGTGTACCTGTACCGGCAGCCGATGAGAGCCGCCCCGCAGCGCGACGCACGACCGGGCCCTTCAATCGGCCCCCACCCCAACCACCGCGGCAGCAACACAGCAGCACAGCACCTCCCCCCTCAACACACCTTGACGGCGCAGGATTACCAGTTAGACACTCTGCCCCTTCCTACCGCCTCCGTTACACTGGCATCTGATACGCGCGCAACGCGGTGTATTGCCGTCTTTATCCGGTGTTTGTGTCAGCGCCGCCGCAGTCGTCAGTATATAAATTTCTCCCGTCCGAGAAAAAGGCGCGAACTGGTTAAAATTGACCTCCCGCGTGCAGAGGGCGGCTAAGCTGACGTCAGGTGGGGGGTAGGGCATCCCAAAACGGAACCAGAAAACGCCACAACTCAGTTCAAGCCACATTCCCGAGTTACTCGGGAGAGAGCTGAGTATCTTCGGGACGGAGGGGTTAGAAGAGCGGCTGACGGGGGTAAACAGCACGTGTACCCGTCCAAGGGGTCGATCCCGCCGAGGTCGTGATCCCCGTCAGCAGAGATCTGATACCCGTCGGGCGGGCGTGCGTGCCACGCGCCGCCTGGATAAGCTCAGTAAGAACCCGTGCCGTGTGGAATTACAATACCCCCGCAGCGAATGGACCGCCCGGCGTTGCAAACCAGCGCCTCATTCTCGAGATAATTTTGCCCAGCCGGGGAGCGAAACTAACAGAGGAAGAGGAGGATGTCGGTTAACGGCGGCGATGACGATGGGGTGGTAGAGCAGGAGGGGCTGTTGGGACGGTATGTTCGGTACGGCGAGTTACTGGGTCGCGGGCGTTTCAAGGCGGTTTACCGCGGATTCGACGAGAAGCAGGGCACGGACGTGGCGTGGGCGAAAATCGACGGCAACGAGAATGACCTGACGAAGGAAGAGATGGAGCAGGTGCTACGCGAGGTGGAGGACGGGCAGAAGCTCAAGCACGACAATATTATCAAGTACCATCTGGTCCGTTCCCCATTTGATTTTTTACCTTGTCCGTTATTCCCTAATGAAAAGAAATAATTTGGATTATCACAAAAGGAAATAATGTGATTTTTTCTTTAAGGATTTTTTTCGTTTTTCGAAAAGAGATGATTGGAAGGTTACCTATTTCCTGATTTAAGTCTATGAATTTCCAATCACTGATGCTTTTGTGAAATTATTTACGCAATTTTATGAAAATTGGTATATTCACATTATTAGTTAGAAATTGCTACGCCCGTCCGTCTGAGGCTGTGAGAGGTGTGGCGTCTTGGTTGCGCAGGCATGGCTGGACTACGATGCGCACTGCATCAACTTCATCACTGAGCTCTTCACCAGCGGCAACCTGCGCGACTACCGCATGAAGCACAAGCACCTCGGCATGAAGGCCATTCGAAAGTGGGGGAAGCAGCTGCTGGCGGGGCTGGAGTACCTGCACAACCAGGACGACGGCCCGCTCATCCACGGCGACCTCCGCTGCGACAAAATCTACATCAACGGCCACACCGGAGACATCAAAATCGGCGACCTCGGGCTCAGCACGCTCCTGGAACGACGCTACCGCGAAAAAGCCGAGTCTGGCGATTACTCTAATTTGGTTCAGGCCAACAAAATCATGGTGAGCACCTCCATACTCCCCATGCACTGTCCGTTCTGTAGCACCTTGTAACCAATGCAGCCAACCAGGCAGGCGAGAATGGTCACTCTCTGTGCTCCTTGAGAGTGACGCGGGTTACAAGAATAAATAATCGGATGGCGTTGTGAATTTACATAGTTTTGGTGTTATTGTGGAAGATGCAAGGGGTGAGAGTGAGATGAATGGGAGAGGGGGTTGACCGTGTGCTGTTACGATGCTGTGCCATATTTGATAATAGAGGTGGAGCGTGCAAGGGGTGCGACAACGGGGAAGGTGGAGTTGGAGAGGGGGTGGTGTGTTGGATTGGGTCGCGTTGGGAAGAAATGGAAGAGAGGGGGCGAGGGGTTGGGCTAGCGTGCGTGCAGAGAATGAAGGTTGCATCTGGAGAAGGGGAACAGTATGAAAGTGCATATTCCCATAACCGTATGCTTAACCGAGGGAGAGAGAGGGCTTGTGTGTGTGTGTGTGTGTGCGTGTGTGTGTGTGTGTGAGAGAGAGAGAGAGAGAGAGAGAGAATGGGCGGGTGTGTGTGTTGCTTTATTTGTTGAACTGCTTCTGGGGGTAGGTTTGGGAAGGAACGGGGCTAATATGCAGCGGCTGGATTTTGTAAGGTTTGGAAATTTTCGGAGAGGCAATTTTGCGTGGTTGTGTGTGTGTGTGTGTGTGTGTGTGTGTGTGTGTGTGCGTGTTTGCGCGCGCGCGCGAGCGTGTGTGTGTGTGTGTGAAACGGGAACCATTACGGGTACATATAACGCTGCACAGTAAGATTTGTAAATTCCGTGAAATTGATTTGCATCATCGAAATCCTGTCGGTTTGTTTTTCGGAGGAGAAGCTGATCTGCGCTCTGCTGCTGCGTGTGTGTTTCGTTGCCAGGCGGATGTGTACTGCTTTGGGCTGTGCATGCTGGAGCTGATGACGCTGGAGCCGCTGGACCCGACCAAGCAGCCGCAGCTGGACGAGTTGTTGGAGAGCGTGGCGAAGACGCCGGTTGCTTACAATTTTGTGAAGCGCTGCCTCGTGAATGAGGGCCGCACTCCGACGGCGGCTGAGCTGATGGCGGACGAGTTTTTCACGCGGCCGGAGGAGGAGGAGCGGAAGGAGAGCAGCAGCATGTCGAGGAGCAAGAGTCAGACGCTGCGGTCGAGCATGGACCTGCAGGGGGTGGGGGGTGGGGACAGCGAGGCGGATCAGGATTTTAGCAGCGACCTCAACAAAACGTTGGGCAGCCTCAAGGGCGACCAGTTTCAGTTTCGGGTGGAGGGGGAGCGGTTAGGGGAGGACGGGAAGCTGATGCTCAAGCTCACCATGACGCGGCTGGTGGGGGAGGACAGGTGCGCGCCTCCAATGACAGTCCGCTAAATTATGCGTTTCGTCTGAAAAAATGAATGATTATTTTCTTCCTTAATTTCGCAATGTGGGACTGAGCACTAGTGGTGTCGTGTGATTTGCAAACTTGTTGTATAGAATATTCTGGGATGACATGTTATATATGATGATGAACCAATCAAGTGGTTGTATCCTGCGGTGTCGATGTTCTCGTTGCTTCTATCTTATTACACATTTTATTCATACACTCTATTTTATTTCCCTCCCAATGCCACTCTACATGTTCTAGTCAGGCTGACACAGGCAATTGGCAATGTCGCGGCACTGCGTGAGAGTACTTATAACTCATACATGTGGGTCAATTATGTCTCGACGTGCCGCTCCGATGCTAATATATGTATGCAAAGAAATAGTTCAGTGCCATTTCAGATATCGATTCTTCTGCCACGAAACACTGAACGATATATTTAGCTGTGATTTCTGGGCCGTGACTGCTCTTCATTTATTGCAAGAGCAATGGAATGGGATGTGCCATATCCTGTTCTCGTGTTTAAAGGCTGTGTGTAAGAGAGAGAGAGAGAGAGAGAGAGAGAGAGAGAGAGAGAGAGAGAGAGAGAGAGAGAGATTGTATGTGTGTGTTTTTGGAGGGGGGTGGGGGGGGCTGTCGTTAGTTTCTATGCGTCACTGGTTTACGCATGATTGTTCTCACTCTTTTTCGCTGATCAGCGCAATGGCTCGCGCGGATGTCGTGGTGTTCACTTAATTTGCGGGCTTCTTCCTTGTGTGAGCGTGTACGGTTTCATACATTGAGACCTCCAGCACATCCTATTCGGGTGAAGAACAATCAAGGAATACACAAATGAGCTTTCGAAAACTAGTGAAGGGCGTTTCATAAGCGGCGATGGTGATTTTCTGTCGCTTCGGTCACGGAATAAGTGACGGTTGGGGTTTCTGATGGAAATGTAACGGTGTGCTTGCTCGCGTTTTTTTGACAGTCCCGCGCGCGCCAACGGCAGCAAGCCGGAGGACTTTTCGCTGCAGTTTGAGTACGACGTTGAGAAGGACGACCCGACGAGCGTGGTGGGCGAGATGACGCAGTACCTTCCCTCCATGTGGGACTGGGGCGAAATGTCGGCCATCGACCGCGACATTTGTACCTCTGCGCTCGCGGAGGGCATCAACAAGTTGCAAGGCCTCTGCTAGCCATCGAGCCGCACCTAGCGAAGGCCAGTGTTTCTTTTACATAGAAATAAGCGCTTTAAATGAAACTGAGACCTTGGCAGCCGGCGGTGCGTTGTTTACTTACGGCCTCGTGGTCGATATATCAGCGGGGGCGCATGGATGTGCGAAACACAGGTTTGTTGGGTAGCAGTCATAGGAACGCGATGGTCGTTGCATGCAGCGTACCATAATACCTCAGTAGAACTTGGGCACTAAAAGTTTAAATAAAATTTGAAAGTAAACGGTAACCCGCCCACCCGACAGTCGAAGTGTGGACGACTCTCGACGTGCGTGTGTGTGACGACAACAAGGAACGCTCCTTCTCTAGAGCGTCGCTGCTAAGATGATTGCCTATACCGTTGGGTGGGTAACGCCTTGCATCCAATGGGGCTGTATTCCGAGCAGCGGCTCGGCATCTGGGCCCGTCTTTTCTAAGAAGGGCCGACGACTCGTCAACATACCCTCAACCTCTCCGGTCTGACTTCCAAGGAGAGACGCCTGCGTTCGATTTGCCGTTCGAGAAATTCACTTGCCGAAGGGCTTTCTCTTCAGAGGAGGCTTCGAGCGGGCGCCAAGACCCAGCGAGTCACGCCGCCCTCCCGTGCTGCTTTCACGCCGCGTTGACGGCCCTATCGCCTGTCGAGAGGAAGAGTGACTCGGCATCGACAGTGACACCTCGCCACTCTCCACCTCTGACGGCAGTGACGACACGTTACGCTTGGCGCCGCCCTTGGCTCCCGTCTCGCACTGGTGAACCTGCACGATAACCAAATAACACGGTCAACAATCTCTTTACTCTCGGACAAAAGCGATGCGTGGCGAGTATATGACATATTGACATTGATTCGCACCTGCGCAGCGAACTTGAGCGAACACAGGGATTCGTCCGCGGACGACTCCTCCGGATTGATGTTAACGAACATGAGGGTCTTGCCGTCGCCGCCCAAGCAGGGCTGCAGTAGGTGCGTCAACTTGGAGTTGCGGTAGGGGATGTGGCCCGCTTTCGCAGAGAGCGATGCAAAGACGTCACCGAGCGCGCTGAGCGACTTGTTGATCGCGCAGGCCTCCTTTTGCCGGGCGCCCTCCACCTACCCAAACGCGCACGACACTCAATTGAGTTGATGGCAAGCTCATACAATCAACAACTTCAGGCTCCACGTGATGACCATGATTATGGACGGATTCTAACTTTTTGTCTGAAAAGGTGCGAGGCCAAGGTTGCTGGCGTTGGGACTGACCTTTGAGCGAGCGAGGCGCTCGCTTCCGGCGAGGTCGACGAGGTTGAGGGCGCCCGTGAGCCGGACGCCCGCCTCCGTGTTTACGCCGGTGCAATAGAGCATGAAAACGGAGTGGGAGCGGGATGAGGTGGCGTTCATGGCGGTCGCCTCAACCGCACGAGCGCCCTCCGCGCGTCGCATGATCTCGTCCGCCTCCTCCAGACTGCCCACAGGAAACCTTGCCGCGCCCGCGACGTGCGTGTGCCCTCCCGTCGCCCCCGCATGCTGGATACCCAGCCCACCTGTAGGCGGCGCCTCCTTCCCGTCCGACAGCAGGTCACGGATCGTCTCGTTGTAGATCTCCACAAACGAGGCTTCCAGTCGGTAGTCCCACCCCTGCGCCTGAAGTTTCCGAATCGCGGCTAACAGCTGCGCCACCGCACGAGGGATGATCCCTCGACCCTCTGACCCGGAACCACCGCCCTGCATTGTGTAAGTCTTACCCGCGCCCGTCTGGCCGTAGCTAAACAGGCAGACGTTGTAACCGTCCAGCGCGCTCTGCACCAACTCGCTAACCTCCTCAAACACCGCCGACTGCGGAGTACCCGGCTGAAACACTTTATCAAACGCAAAAGACGTCGGCTTTGCGGACCGACTCGACGTGACCTTGACACTGTGGCCGTCGCTAGCGCACGCCACCGCGCTGGGCTGACCTGCAGGCGTAGGACGAACTCGACAAAACACGCGAATGTTTCCGCGCATGTCAACCAGCGCATTGTGCAGCGCCCGGCGCTCCTTGTGAGCCTCCATCGCCGCCGATTCCAGCGCAGCGACGCGCGACAGTAACGCTGACACCATATCGCCCTCCTTCCCACCCCCCGCCGCGATACCCGCTACCTCCCGCAGCGCATCCATCTCGCCCTCCAGATGAGCCAGACGTGCCGCCTTTTCTGCTGCCTCCTCCGCCGCGCAAGCCGCCGCGGATCTGTGTCCCTCCAGCTCAGCAGCTAACGCCGCGCCCGTCTCTTCTTTCGACGCAACTTCCTTACTCAGATGCTCCACTCGCGACCTCGCCTCCACCAAAGACGCCTCCGTTTCCGTCAGCCGCCCCTCCAGCGCAGCCTTCTCCCCAGAGACCTCACCCACGCGAGTCTCCAGCTCACCGCGCAACTTGCGCACCGCCTCGCCCGCCTCCGCTGCTTCACGCTCCGCCGCCGCTTTACTCTCCACCATCGCCACCTCCCGTGACGCCCCCGCCTCCACATCACTGTGCAGCTTCGACACCTGCGCCTCCAAACTCCCGCAACGGTCCATCTGCGCCGCTAGCTGCTTCGCCATACGCTCGATACTCGACGCCTTCACCTCGATCTCCGCCTGAAGAGAGGCGCTCTGAAAACACACCACCGCAAGGGGAACGCCGTCACAAAAAACTCGACAAGACGCATTCCTATAATAATCACCAACATTTTAATACCCACGAAACCGCACCTTATCCTTCCATTGCTGCAGCTCTGCTCGCGCGCTCGACAGCTGCACCGTCGCCTCCTGCCTCGCCGCCTCCTCAGTCGCCAATTGCGCCGTCACTGACTCCAGCGAAGTCGCCTTCACGTGCAGCTCCCGCAGCGTCTCGTTGCACCGCGACTGCAACTCCTCGTAATCCTTCAACACAGCCTGGCTGCTCTCCAGAATCTGCTGCTGCTCCGCTGCCAGCGCAGCTAGTTCCTTCTCTTTCGCATCCAGATTCGCCTTAGCTGTCTCAGCCTTCACCTCCGCCGCCTGCCTCGACGCCACAGCCACTGACGCCTCCGCAGCCGCCTGGCACACCCAATAACAACAACAACACACATCTGAATCTATGACGCCCCTAACAATCTCACCCACACACAACAAATCCAGTATCCGTGGAGTCAACCTACCTCACTGGCGCGCTTGAGAGCGTCCGCAGCAGCTGCCTCTACTTCCTTTGCACGTGTCGTGGCAGCCAGCTCGACGTCCCGCGCAGCAGCAGCAGCGTTCAAAGACTGATCCCTCTGCCTGTTGGCCGCCTCCAGCGCCTCCTCCATCTCCGCTACCGCACGAACAGCTGCGCTCTCACCCGTCGCCGCCGTCTCTGCCGCTCGTACCGCCTCCCCTCGCTCCCTCTCCGCGCGCTCAATCCCGCGCGCCAACCGCTTCACCTCCGCGTCCAACCGCTCCGCCTCGAGCTGCATTTCAACCGTCTCCTTCTTGTGCGCGCTCTGCGCCTGCGCTAACTCAGCCTGCGACCTCGCCATCTCCGCCTTCAGCGCCTCATGCGCGCTGTTGGCGCTCATCTGCTGCAGTCTGCACCGGCCAAGACATCTGTTCAGCTCCCCATGAGACATGTGGTGTGAATCAAGCGATCATAAAGATGCCACCGCACCTGATCCCCTCCACCTGCTGCTCCAACTGCCGTTGCACAGACACCGCTGCGTTCACAAATTGCGTGTTGTTGCCCAACAGCTGCGCAAAGCAAAGGCGAGAGAACACAGGTCAGTCCAGGTCACCAAGTCAAATGTACATCGATCTCATCGGTGAAGTGCAATTATAAGAGGTTTACCTGTTTCAGCAGCCTACGCGCCAGTTTGGTGAGTTCCGCCAGCTCTGCGATACGACTATCTTTCGTGGCGCCATCCTTGGAACTCTTGAGCTGCCAACCGAGCGCCCTGTCGCACTGCTGCACCACTTCAGGCACCTGAAACAGCTGCCTCGCCAGGTCCTCCAAGTTGGTCACCTTCTCGCCACCTACGCACACCCGCATGTCAGAAAACTCCCAAACAGGCACAGCACACTCACATCATCAATGACGCAATCGCACACACACACACACACACCCACGCACACACCCACGCAAGCACACACAAGATGCACCAACCACCACCTCATTCTCACCTGGTGCGCCAATATCGCCGTCAAAGAAACTGAGCCGCGAAAACTGTTGCCCTCCTGCATTGCTCACGGCAGCACTGTCGCGGCGAAGGATACTCATCCGCTCTCGCAGAGTGTTTCCCAGCCCAGAGACGCCTGCGGCAGTGGCAGCGGCGGGTGCTTGATGGGCCTGCTGTTGTCGGCTTGGCGTTAGTGGCGCCTGTTGAAGCGAGTCACGCTGTGACGGGGGCGGTTGGGAACTTGACGGCTGCTGACGGTGCTGAACACCTGCGCTGGGAGGCGGCGAGCGCGCCGTGGGCTTGATCACCGCATTCTTCAGGTTGGGCGCGGGCGCGCTGAGCCTGGGTGGGGGGCCGTGCACGGCGGGAGGCCCGGCGGAGAGGGCAGACGGCGGTTGAGAAAAATTTGGTTGAGGTGTGGCCGTAGCAACGAAGGTATTATTCTCCTTATTGGAATCCTCGTCAAACCGAGGGCGTTTTGCCGCGGCCTGCGCCGCAGCCTCCTTTGCTTCTGCCATAGCTGCACGTGCTTCGGATACCGCGAGCGTGGCAGCGGAGAAGTTTGGCGTGCTGGCGCTGAGGAGTGGGTTGGAGCCTGCGGTAGCTGCGGTATTATTCATCGGACGCGGCTTCAGTGCGGGGCGGACTATCCCGCGCCGCTCTCGCCACTCTTGCAGCTGCTCCTCCCGCGTCTTCATCTTGTCACCGCGCTCTTAACTCACTGAGCAGGCAGTCACTAGTCAGTTAGCACGGGGCACGCCACCGCACGGAAAAAATTGTCTATCAGTTTCTCGTCCGTTTTCGTATTTTGTCCGCGGTGACGGACGTCCGCTTATCGGCCTACCTACTTTGACCACTCACTTCTGCCCCACAACACCCGCAGAGCCGGAAAAGGCAAGGGTGATCAATACAGAGAGTTTATGTGCTCCAGAAATTCGTCGATTCTAGCGCCGTGCCCTTCGAATTTGGGTCCAGGGGTTGGAAGATGGGCGGGGAGGACCGGCGTGGGATTGGGGAGTTGACCGCGTTGACCAAGTGGATGGTTTTAATATATTCGACGAAAGCGGTGTCCGGCTGCAACACCTGCAAACCCTCCACCGGTTGCACACCTCCTGGAACCTGAGCCGTCGAGATTTCCCTACATTTACGCTTTTTAGGCGCGCAGCTTGGGTTAAGGACGCTGGAAGGCTGTGCGACTTCTACCGTGATACGATTGTTAGCGGCTGACAAGAAATGCTGTGTGCGCAAGAAAGAAATAAACCGAACCACCCCGGAGGCCGACGGACACCGACACTCTAGCGACACCGGGTCTGCTTGGCTCTGTTGACTCGCCTTACACTCGAAGTCCAATAGCCGGTATAGTTCGGTAGGTATGGGCCGCAAGCTCTTTTGTTACAGGTACGTACCTACGGGCACCTGCCTATCTAACAACTGCCTGTCTCCTGCTGCGCAATGGCTCGATGATGTTGCTTGCCAGTCTGCTACAGTCAGAACGATTGGATGAAAAATTCTCTGTATTCCTCTTTTCTTCTTTTTGATTGGTGGCCTCCACTTCTTTTTCTTGTAAGAAAATATTTCCTATCTATACACCGGCCCGGGATGGCGCAAACGCTGAGCTGAGCTGAAACATATCCATATTCGTTAGCGTAGTTTAAAATTTTCTTACAAGAAAAAGCAGTGGAGGCCATCAAGCAAGAAAAAGAAAGAAAGAAAGAAAAAACCTAAGCCCGAGGAACAGGAAGGCATGCCACAGCACCAGCACTGCCCTCCTGAAAAGCGTCGCGGAGATAGGAACCCAGAGTGCCATGAAGAGCAGCAGAAAGACGTTGCATGAATTCTCGTCGCACATCCCCCAAAAAACGCCGAAACGGAAGAGAAGTAGATCGACGAACAAAATGTTGCATACGGACATAACTGTCAGAGCGCAAGGAACGAGAGTCAGCGGCCCCCATGCCAGGGAAGCGACGTACAGCCACCAAAATAGCCAAGCGATCGACCAACTCAGCCGCCATCGGCGCCAACCGGCCCCCATCCTCCAGGGCGAAGGGGTAGTAGTCATGGACCGACTGAACCGAAGGCGTGCCAAGCAAAGCGGAAGTGCGGAGGTCCGCATCAAGTTTGCCTTGCTGAGCTCCCAATGCAAGGCTGCCAGGGAGTGGAAGGCGAGCACCTATACGAGGAACGTTGGTGTTCGTGCGAGCACTTGTAACCGTCACATCAACAACAAGATGGCGGTGCGGAGCCATGAAGTCCAACCAAACCACATCCCCAGGACGATCACGTGAAGCTCCCGACCGAATACGGCGGACCTCCAACCGCAAGTCCCGGCCCTTAGTAGCCCCCGCTTCAAGCATGAACTCTTCAAGCACGTGGACAATGCGGTCATGGAGTTGAATGATATACCAAGAGCACGGGCACCGGGGGATATGGTCCATGAGCATAGCGGTTGTTGAGCGCTCACCCGACATAAAGATGCCCGATACCGTCGACGGAGATCCAAACCCGCGAGATTCTGAAGGGGCCTCATTGCACCGAGGGCATTTTCGAACATGAGCGGCGCGCTCCGCAGTCAAGCCAAGCACCCGGTGGGCTGCCATCATATAGCAATCGGATGGCACCTTGAAACTGGACTCATGTGAAGCGAAAAAGAGAGCCAAAGCCCCGCGACCCGTACCCGAAGTCACCCTCATATAGTCCGGTGGGGAAGGTGTGCAGAACGCCAAGAGGTCAAGGTAGGCCCGGGCACGAAGAATGCGCGAAATGCCCCGTTGGATGTGGCCCCCAGAATCTCCCAAGCGAGTAAGAGCATCGGGAGTCGGAAGTTGTAGGCTAGTCACTTGGGTAGCGGGTGCCACCGCATTGTTGACCGTAGATACCACCAACTCGACATCGGGCCCGGCATAGTCAGAAAGGTTTTGGTTCAGTGTGTTAGTCAAAACCACAAGCTCCGATTCCGAAAACCCGCCCATAGTGGAGATAGAGTCGTACGAATTGCGCAATTGGACCGCCCACGGTAAAGTAGAAGTGGCAACATTCAGTAGTTCCTATCGGATGAGACCGTACAAAGGACCTAGCGACTCGGACTCGTAATCAGTAATCAGGTTGGCGAGGGTCGCAGTGAATGAAGCATAGTGAGCAGGTTCGGCGTCGAGCTCGAGGGACGGTACATTAAGCCCCCCAAACTCCGCCGGGAGGGAGAGCTGTCGTTTAGCACAATTCAGTTGATCGAGTGTTTGTGCGTCCAAAGAAACGCCCAAGATTCGATAAACAGCCGCACGAACGGCCCTATCTGCAGTAGCAAGGTACGGTCGGCAGATATTTGGGGGGAGGGTGCGGAGCAAGAAACCATAGCGGCGTACCGCACACGTGATCATCAAGCGGAAAGCGGCGTGAGTCCCTCCGAAGTCCGACATAGCAAAGCATACAATCTTGTCCAAGAGGAGTTGATGAGCCTCAACGGTGTCTTGCAGCCAAGAGTGAACATAGTTCTCGTTATGAGACGCTGGAGGGCCGTCTGCCATCGAGAAATCCATCGCCAAAGGGGATATATTCGTTCATAGTCATACCAATACTCTGATGGTACCCGTGCTGTTGTACCAATATTGTTAATTAAATCAATAGCAAATAAAGAACGTTCACTACAGTTTAAGGCCGGTGAATTAGGTGAACTTTGCCACCATGCGCGAAAGATGTTCAACAAATAAACAACGCGGAACGAAAATGATGAAAGGACGCTACTCTATAATGAAAAAAATTACAAGAAAAAGCAATGGAGACCACCGCCGAGCAAAAAGAAGAAAGGAGGAAAAAACCTAGGCCCGAGGAACAAGAATGCATGCCACAGCACTGCCCTCGTGCTATTCAAGCTGTTGTGTACTTATTTTAATAATAACTGTCTGTCGGAGGCCTGTACTTGCCGGTTTACCGCATTGAGTGCGGTAGTTTGTCGACCGGCCCTAGTGCCTCGGGGATATGTGTATGATAAGTACTACATTTTTATGACTAATCATACACAAGAGTCTCGAAAAAAACTGGTCACCCCCACGCGAGGAAAATTTAGTACTTTGTCAAACTTCAGGAGCGTGTACCCCAGAGTGTCCTTAACTCCGTCGGCTCACAACCCAAGAGGGGGCGGAAGCTGTTTGAACGGCTGATTTGGTCTGATCGCTTGTCGGCATACATCACCACAACCACGAAAACGACCGTGACGCGAAAGGCATCTTTCTCTACCCGTATATACCCCCTTTAACACCTGAAAGGTTGTGCGTGACGACAAGAACGTAACCAAAGCTATGGGACGGTCGGCGCGTCCGTCGGCTTCCGTGTTGGGTGGTCAATTGCGTCGACATGCCGCCAGAACACGATCCCGCACGCAACTATTAGCGATGTGGGAGGTGTTGAGAATGATTACTGTGGCGATAATGCCTAATTGGAATGCGTGCTGCTGCATTATATATAATGGTGAGGGGGGGGGGGGGGGGGAGGGGGGAGAGCCTACATGTGACAAACGGACGAGTAGACATCTTGAAGTTGTGTATCATGGTTTCCTACGAGAACATACACGCCGACTTGCGTGCCTAGCATTCTTCATCACCTAATACTAGCCCTCGGGGATATATTGAATGATGCTTTTTGGTATATAGAAGTGCAAATGGATCAGCCATGCATGGATGAAAACATGTAGCTCAACATGGCGTGTGCACCAACTGGAGAATGACGTCAAAGACGCACGCATGACTATGTTGCGGAATGCTTGGCTCGGGCGTGTTAAAGGAAAAGAAGTTGAGAAAAGTCAATGTCATTTAGTTTTTACTGAATGTGGAATAGGCACTTACCTTCTTGATGCACACCCCTCGATGTGGCCCCTCGCAAAATAAAGAGCTACTTCACCGAAATCGTGAAGTACGCACAACCTCTTTCCCAAGGCCTTCCTTCCATCAGAAATCTACACCAGAAGCAAAGACCATGGTTTACCTTAGCACAGTAATGGATCACTTTAAAACTAGTGTCAACAGGCGGACAAGTGACAACATGATAAGTGACAATAGTAAAATTAGTGACAACAGGCAAGTGCAAACGGCGCATAAGAGTTATGTTGTGTTACGTCCACTATAAGCTCAAGAGGCATGGCGGCCTTGGCGTGCACTACGTGAACCCCTATCTCTAACTTTGAGGTGCCATGCTATATCGATACCTATGCTATATCTCAACAGTGTTGTGTGTCTGTTTCGAAGAAATCCGTGGATGGGTAGCGTTAGTGACTACTGATGCGATGGAGGAAGCTTAATAGATGTTCGTGCTCGACGACTACAACATATGCGTCACCTACTGTTGGAGCTTATTAAGTTTCACATTCAAATAACCCAGCCCGATTCGACCCAAACTATTCAGGAGACAATTAGATTGCATACCCGTCGTTGGTCTCCAACGTGTTACAGGATCACGTTGTGTCAACCCAACGTCGGGACAGGTGATTACTATCCGGACCGTTATTCGGCCGAACCGAAAGATCCCAAGAAGAACGCGTCCACACCCTAAACAACAATGAACGCTCCGAAAACGGTCACAACAAACGAATTTGCTACCTCCAGTGCCACCTGGACGAGGGTACCTTGCAGAGTACTTCCTTTTTGTGCGTTGAGTGTGGGACTTTGCAATTAGTGCCCCGCTCACGGCACGACAGCGATTGGCTACGAACACCAAATGCTACTCGACCTCCAAGCTTGTGGTGACATAAGGCGGGTCCGTACGGAATAAATACGCCCCACGGCCCCACCTCTAGTATCTTGAACCCTTCCCTTCCCCAATATTCAGCGGGCGTGGTGCACCATACCTTATGATAGGGATGGTCGCTCGATCTGTAGCCGAAGTCGGTGGTGCAGACGATACTGAGCTTAGGCGTGTTTGCCGCTACTTTAGATATTCACTGACTGTACATAGCGGTATTGAACAGAAAAAGTACTGATTATGATAACGCGTGATCATACAGGCCGGTGTATGATATATCAGATCATACACATATCCCCGAGGCACTAGCCGTGCCGGGAATGCGATATTAAGCCCCACCGGCCGACCAGATATCATAAACCCTTCCTTGTAGACCATGCAACCGCCTCCTCCCGATACCTGCCCGTGGATAGCGCATGGTGAGCGCGCGATGATGGGCGATCGGCGTAAAATCTGCTTTTCGACTAGGCACCTTTGAAAACACGATGCTACACGACTCGAGCCGATAGCTACTTGCCCAAAAACCACACGACGGGGCCGTCTACATCTAGGCTTCGGGTTCTTGGCGGTTTTACCCCGAAAGGACGGATTGTGGCACTGTGGAGGCCGGTCGACCACCTTACAAGGTGGCCGATATTTTGTCGACGGCGGTTAAGCAAGGCCAAACAGCTCATCAGCGTTGTCGTGTAAAGGGAAAATTAACAAGCTTTCGTCACTCGAGCAAGCCAAGGGCAAGGGCCGGCTCGGCTCCGACGATAGTGCACTTTTTTTAGCATTTATGTGTGCCATCGTAACATTCCGTGTACCGCGTAACGTGCGAGGCGAAGCACGACCCGGTAGTCGCACCGCTAAGACATACATCAAGCACGTAAGCTGTGCACATGCAAGCATGCCTTGCATGCGTACCGTTTTGATGGCTGGTTGTTCTTTGGGCATGTCTATAGGCTTGGTTGGGTGCCTAGGTAGGGCATTAGAAGCATTACAATGCGAGCTTTCCGGGGAACGCCGCGGGGATGTTTAATTGGTAAAGGAGTCGATCGACCATGCTTACAACATTGATATTTTGGTAGGAACTGCTTAAAATAAGCAACCTCAAGCAAATACACAAATTATTGAATATTTGACTTACTGTCTAAGTGTGGCCCCGTCAATAGATAGCGATTACAACGATGGTCATTTATGCTAGAATTAGTTACAGGTGTGATGTGGGCGAAAACACACACAAAGAAGCGCACCACGTTAAGCTACTTAGGCGGCAAGGCGTTTTTTAAGCCTCATATGTGCATGTTTTGGGTTTTCAACCCCCTTTGTGGTTCTTGAAGTTGCAGTTGTCGCCGGTGGCGGTCCATTGAGCCGAGCCGAGCGACATTTAATTGTGTTCGGTTGTACAATCCGGTCGGGGAGTCCTCCTCGCACGGGTAGCTTTTGCCATCGGAGCCTTGTTCTACCCTCATAAAAGCTGTCAACTAAGGCTCCTCACTAGTCATAGACCTCGCCTACGGGTTTTGGGCCAACTAGTTGGCGTTACCACCCGGGTGGAAGTGCTAGCGCCTCTTGCCTAGACGCGCGTCTACCCCAAAACCCCGATCATGGAGCACGAGCAAAACCTTGACCCACGCTTCCGGCTAAACCGTCACCACACACGTCAGTCACGCGTATAGGTCAGTATCCGTTAGTTCCGTTACATGTTAGTTACCCACGCGGGTGTGGTTTACCGTTGGGACGTATACGCACATAAAAAGTATAAACATGGTCAGGGAAGGACCTTAGGCGATTGTTCACGGTCGTACCTAGCGAGCATGTCAAGGCGGCATTGGCACTCAATGATGGTAGATTCGCGTTGACGTACAGCGCCGCCACTACTCCGACCAACCTAGGACTTATCTAGGGCATTGCTAAGAGTCCAAAGAATACCTAGCCAGACTTGCAGGGTCCAAAAAATGCCCGGGAAAGCCTTTTAAAAATGTTTTTTCGGAAAGCGAACTGAGTGCGGTGCCCTTAGATAAACTTATAAGGAGCTTAATACCCTTACGGATTCTTTGATTCATTCAATAAGCTATAAGATATGCTAAGCATGAGTAATAATCGGCGACGAAATAGGAAATTTATATAAAGATTTATATATGATGTAGGGCTCTTGTATGAAAGCATGATGCAGTTAAATCCGTTTGGAATTGTTCCTTGATGTAATTGTGATATTGTATTCAAAAAGAAAGTACCTTAGTAGCATACATTCTAGAAACCACAAAGACAAAAGGGGAAAGCAAAATTGGGCGTATTTCTTCCTTCCTCCAATCTAATAGAATGATATGGTATACTCTACTATTCATTGCATCATTGCTAACATTATAATGCTAGCGCGAGTACATAATTGCGTTTTTTTTGAAACTCGTTCTATACCTCCGTTCCCTTCTGCCGATTTTTGGCGTGTGCACCGGGATTCCATAGAGCGTATTTCTGTGGTTCCTCATGGCGCATTGGATTCCTAGCTCCGCGATGCTTTGTAGGAGGGCAGTGGTGCTTGCTCATGTTGGAAGTTTTCCTGCCCTACGAGCGTAGGCCCGTTTGAAATTTGAAATTTGAAATTAAACACTCCAATACCAGTAAAAACCGGCTGGAGTCTCTGGGCCCCCCCCTTTGCTATGCCATACATAACTTAGAAGCGTGAGGTAGACCGTGAACCACTAATCCCAACCTCTCCAATGGCAGTAACGATATCTTCTAAAGCATACCCGTACCAGTATCGAGGTACTTACTATTTTCTGACCTGTACTATTTTTTTTCATGGATACAGTATAAAATAAAAAATGTCGCTATTCTCCACGATACGCGGCCTGCTCCAGCCGCGGCGGGGTTGCCGATCAGCAAGGCTGGTCAGCATGAGCTGGTCGAGTCGAACCTGCCTGACCTCGGCTCCTGTGCGACTCCGGTCGTGCCGGAGCTAGGGGGAAAGGCAGGTGGAAAACCCCCCTCGCGCAGGTCTGTTGTAAGTAATACCGTATACGTATTAGTGGCAAATAGCTACTGTAAGCTATTCTAGATATGATTAGTACATGTCTAGATCGGACATACCGATAAACTGTTTGACTCGGTACAGAGCTGTCGCTAGGCTACAGCTCTCACACTTCTGTTGTCCCGACACCACGCATGTAGGCTGGTTGTCGCCTTAACTGTTCCGTTTGCGGGACTGTGACTGTAACTACGTTTGCGTACGTTATCTTCCACACTAACTGTGTTTGCATGGTTCAATAGGTTATGGGCCCCCGCCTCACGTCACTCACGCGCGACAACCTGGTTCGGCGAGCTGCGATCGACAGCTCTCCCGCAGAAGGCAAGTTTCTATAGACACCTAGTACTTTCAACCTGTAGTCGGCGGTATCGCCAGTATAAACTGCGATTTTTAAAACCCGCCACCACCCTCTTAAGCCAGCCACCCGCCGGAGATAGCCAGCCAACCACACCGACGCACTCGTCGTGTGTGGACAGGGTGCACACAGGTCCAAGCTGGAGAACGGGGGGGTGCACTGTCGGGTGAATACGCATCCACAGGTTGCACGCTAGCCGTAGCTTACCTTTTTTATTTTCATATTAGATTAGCGACTACGCCATCAGCGCAGCGCTCCACCTGTCCTGGCCTTGGCCTCGACTTGTGCCCCACACTGGGTGGAGGATACAGAAAAGGTGCTCTGAGACACCCCGGGGCTACAGGCCGAGGGGTCGGCGGGCATCAGGCCGTCTCTTTGCATACCGCTGTTAGGCACGAGTCCGGCTAGCGGTTTTTACCGCTGCCTGTTTTTAATCCAGCTCTTTCTTTTTCGCCCTCTGTCGAAATGGCGCAAAAAAACCCGCCTGTTGCACCTCTTGATTCCCCTGACCCAGGCTCTCAGCAGAGCACTGTCCATACCACCGAGGGTGTTCTCGAGCTGCTACGTGTGCAACTGACGCGCCTTGACGCGTATCTCGACTCGCGGTCGGCCGCCATTGCTGCTCTTCCTGCTGCGGGTGCTATATCGCACCCCCCTGTAGCTCAGCGCCGCCACGATGCTCACCTCGCACACTTTCCGGACGGCCACCACCTGCACACCCTCCCCCTCGAACACCCCCCGGATACTCTCGCGCAGATCTTTGCACAAGTGGCGCGCTTGACAGCTCGTTTCGACTTGCAGTCGGCCACGGGTGCTGTTGCTGCTGCGGGTGCTAATCCGCACCCCCATGTCGCTCAGCGCCGCCACGTCGCTCACCTCGCACACTTTCCGGAGGGCCACCACGTGCACACCCTCCCCCTCGAACACCCCCCGGATCCTCTCGTGCTGCTCGTTGCGCAAGTGGCGCACTTGACAGCTCGTTTCGACTCGCAGTTGGCCGAGGATGTTGTTGCTGCTGCGAGTGCTATTCCGCACCCCCCTGTCACTCAGCGCCGCCACGATGCTCACCTCGGACACTTTCGGGACAGCCACGTCGTGCACACCCTCCCCCTGCTTGTGCATCCTCAGCCTGGCTACGCCCCACAGGACGCACAGTCAGCCATATCTGCTGCTACCGCTGCAGCTCCTGTTGGCGACCCCGCCGTCGCACAACGCCGCCCCGATGCGCACCGCGAGCCCTCGCGCCCCGAACTCGTAGGTGAACACTTGCAACCACCCCCCCAATACCCCCCGGCTGATTCTATCCTTCACAGCGACCCCTCCCATCACGACATCGCGGTTGAACAACTCCCGCCACCCCCCCCCCCCACCCCCCCGTTGGATATGCCCCTCACCACCTCATACCTCTCATCCCGGAGGCGCCCTTTCACGGCGTCCCCCCCTCCCGTGACCACCCGAATTCGTACGCCCCGCCGTCCCCAATGGCTGGCCGCTCTCCATTTCCGGGTGGCCCACCTCTACTATTCCATGGACATCACTCTTCCCCAGCCAAGCGTGGCGACCACACCCCCCGTGGCCGTCGTCGCCCCACCGTTGACCCCATAGTCATCGGGCGACCGACACACGCAACCCCCGACTTTGACCCAGACGTCCACCCCAGTCTCTTGGGCAGCCCCCACTACGCCCCCGTCTGCACGCGCCCCGCTGTCTCCCCGGTCTTGCGCATCCTTGGCTCCGCCCAAGCCTCACCCACAGAGGCACATTGGCGCGCTCTGCAAAAGGTCCTCCGCTCCCTTCATGGCACCATTCACATGCGCCTGACGTTGGGGGGGGGGCGTGGACCACAGCCTCCAACTCACAGGCTTTGCCGACGCTGCCATGCTCACCAAACTCCTCCCAAGACATGCACTTGCAAGACACCGAAGTGCGATCATTGGAGGACAAGACCCAATGCAACGTTTCATCCCGTAGCTACCTGCAGGGGGAGTGTTGTAAGTAATACCGCATACGTATTAGTGGCAAATAGCTACTGTAAGCTATTCTAGATATGATTAGTACATGTCTAGATCGGACATACCGATAAACTGTTTGACTCGGTACAGAGCTGTCGCTAGGCTACAGCTCTCACACTTCTGTTGTCCCGACACCACGCATGTAGGCTGGTTGTCGCCTTAACTGTTCCGTTTGCGGGACTGTGACTGTAACTACGTTTGCGTACGTTATCTTCCACACTAACTGTGTTTGCATGGTTCAATAAGGTCGTCGTCGGACTCGTCTCGATCCGTGCTCGACCCCGTCCGAGATATCGGAGATAGTGGTCGCTCTGCTCGGCGCGACCCTCCACCTAGTCTAGCCTTCTCCCCCCCCCCGCGGGGGCTGGGAGGAGAAAAAAGCCAGGCTGCAGACGGTGTTCGGCTGGCTCTCCTGCCTCCGAGCCATATGTCTCATGTCCCCTGTCCGTTTGCCGTCTGTTTCCACCACCCATCTGATCGCGCTGTGCTGGCCGCACTTGTCTCCCCCGGTGATTTACGTTGTTAAGGGGCCGCCTATACGAGCAGTGTGCTTTTACGATAACCCGGGGCACACTGCCTGAGGCAACCTATCGATAACCGGGTACCGACTAGGGGAGGGGGAACGGATAATGCCCAGGGATCGGCTATCCTCAAAAGATGGTGGGTACGGGAATATTTAACCGAAAACCCCCCGTACCGGGTTTTTCCGGCGGCGGATGATCCTCCCGACCTCCGCCGCCAGACCGTGCCGCTCCTCCGGCTGCGACTCGCCTCCGTCCTGCGTATCTTCGGGCCTCTCCCCCAAGGGAGACCGGAAGGTTTCGCACGGCTGGCGGCTGCTAGCGAGCGCCGTGCCCTAGCGCTGCTTCCCAGCTGCCCGCCGCCAGCTCCAACACCCTCGTCCCACCGCTGATCCGTCCGTACCCCTCTTCGCCAAAAAATATTTCGCAAACGCCGCCCCCGCCCCATCGTCGGGAGAGTATCTGCGAGTATTTAGTCGCGGAAAAAACGTATCGGACTGGCCGAGCGGGAGATCCCTATGCCGGTGTACGGATATTGTGTTTTTCCAAAACCCTCCGTACATGGCTTCCCCGTACAGGGTACCTCGTTCAGCCCCCTACCGTGCCATGCATGGCACGGCTATGGGGTTACCAGCGCCCACCGCGTGGAGGTAGAGGTGGGTGCCGACGGGCCTGGGAGCGCACCCCCCTCCGGGGCCGCCGCCGCTGCGCCGCCGGCGGGCGCCAGGCCCGTTTGATTTCTTCCTTTTCATGATTGGGGGTTTCCTCAGGTTTTTGTAAATATAGTTCAAATTTGTGTCGCAAACTCGCGGCCTAACATTTTCTTGGCATGAGGGTCAAACGGCGCCAGCAGCCTCCATCGCAAGCTTGCAAGTTATCCATGTTGTTTTCGACTTTTCGTTGATTTTTTGTGGGTGATGTTCATATACATTTCCACTAGCTTGTCTCCAATGTGATTGTTGGGCTCTCTAAGCCACCTGTTAGCACAAATATGTTCTTGCTTGTTGTTGTTGTCATTGCATGTGAAAGTGCATATGAAGAAAGGTGGGACATGTCTAAATGTTTAGTGAGTTAACCACAAATCTAGGTGGCGCGTCGCGTCGCCCTCGCACAATACCACCTTCAAGCGCCCTCCAAAAACAACCCCAGACTCCTCTACCCCATGCATACATCCGCTTAGCCGTCCGCAAGCACTTCCCCCGCTCATATTCACACTCTTCCCATAAGCCTTCTTTCGGTGGCTCACAGTCGGCAGCCGGGGCTACCGCCAAGGCGCCTCTACGACGAATGATGACCCCACAGAGCCCACGGTCACCTACCCCGGCCATGGCTTCGTCGATGACCCCAGCCTCGCCACGGATTCCCCTACGAACATGCCAATCCAACGTAAGAAACTATCCCTTTTCAACGAATACACCGGTGTGAAAGTTTCCGTTAAGAAATACCGCATCACATGCGCCCTGGGTAAGGCTAGGGAACAACCATCGATACATCGTCGATAGTATCATCATCACCCGATGATGGTGCCATCGATGTGATAGGTTGTGACATCGACATCGACACGATGGCAGTAGTGCCAGTATCAATGCCATCATTTATCAAAACTATTAGAAAATATTGATTATCAAAGCCCGATGTATTGATATTTTGTCCCAAGTAGCGATACCTCGGCGAATCGGCGATTGTATCGGCTTCAATACTGCCATAGATGTCAACATCCCAAAATATGAACACCATCAACATAGATAATCCAAGATATCATTTCTATCAACATCGACGTTTCAACATATGAGTACCATCAAGTACACATACGCGTTCCTTTGAATTATTCTATAAGCGATAAGATATGTGCATCAGTTATCGGCGGCGAAATAGGAAATTTAGAAACAATTGCCTATGATGTAGCGCTCATGTATGAAAGTATGATGCATTTAAATCCGATTTGAGGTGTTCCTTGTTGTAGTTATGATACTGTAATCAGAAAGAAAGTAGTAGCATACATTATAGAAACCACAAAGAAAGACGGGGAAAACAAACCGGGCGTATTGTTCCTTCTTTCTTCCAATCGTATAGGATGATATGGTATGTCTACTATTTATGCATTATTGTTAACATTGTAATGCTAGCGCGAGTACATAAGTACGTATTTTTCATGAAAGATAATCGAAATTAGTGTGTGCAAAAACAAATGTCTTTTTACCTCCGTTCCCTTTTGCTGTTTTTTGTGATGTGCACCGGGAGTCCATAGAGCGTCTTTCAGTGGCTCCTCATGGCACATTGGATTCCTAGCTCTGCGATGCTTTGCATGAGGGCATGAGTGCTCATGTTGAAAGTTTTCTTGCCCTACGGGCTCAAGCCCGTTTGGTTTTTTCCTTTCCCTAATTAGTGACTTCCACAGTATTTTTTGTAAAAAGATTTCAGATTTTTGTCCTAAACTCGCGGCCCAACATTTCCTTGGCATGGGGGTCTGTTAGAGTTGGGAACGGATAGTTACACGGAGGTCGTGCCGGCCCCACAAAGGGGCCGGCTGTGGTGACTAGAGAAGTGTGAGGAGAGAGATGGCGGCCGGCGAAGGCACCGGCAAGGGCCGGCCGACCGCCACAAATAGGGAATAGAGTACCGCTAATAGCATAACTATAAGTACTAGAATGACAAATAGCTACCTTGTACATAAGTACTATGCAACGGGATGCTAGTGCTAACACCCCCCCTCAAGGTAGCCGAGGTCTTGACGTCGTCCTAGCTTGCGTTGAGGAAGGTGTCATCTTGGTAGAAGGTGTAGTGCTTGTAGCGTGTGTCTCCGGCCGGGTAGGTGTAGCGACATGCGCTCACAAGAACGTGCCGCTACAGGCGAGTTGCCGATACGAAGCAGTTCCAAATATACTGCGTAATGTACTATTCTCACATGTAGCGGGAAAAACTGTCCACGGGGGAATTAGCCGACGCATGAGAGCGACCGGCGAGGAAGAAGCACAGCCAACAAGGCCGTTAGGAGCGTGTAGGCACGCAAATGCCATAGACGGGCGCTCGTGTTGACTCCCCCTTTTCGCCGTGGGAAAGTTAAGCTCCTCGCTAAGTAAGGTGAGCGTTGCGGCATTACCTCGGGAAAAAAACAATAACAGTACTAATTAAAGTACGCACGGGCCGGATTTTTCGCGGGTCGGTCTGAAAAACCAGATCCGGTCGAGAGCATCGGTAGGCTGAAGGCTAGGTGAGACAGAAAGCTGGGTGGGGCGAACGTGGCGCCGGGCGCTTTACACACGCTCTTCTCCTTTTTACGTGGGAGATGGTAGGACAGTCGCGGACAACCAGCTCGAAGGCGAAGCGTGGGGTCGGTGGGACGATGAATTACTAGCGTGGCGCCGAGCGCTTTACACACGCTCTACTCTTTTTTACGTGGGAGTAGGTAGGACTAGCGTGGCGCCGAGCGCTTTACACACGCTCTTCTCTAGTGTAACTTGGTGGAGGGCCCATAACCTGTTAGAGTTGGGAACGGATAGTTACACGGAGGTCGTGCCGGCCCCACAAGGGGGCCGGCTGTGGTGACTAGAGAAGTGTGAGGAGAGAGATGGCGGCCGGCGAAGGCACCGGCAAGGGCCGGCCGACCGCCACAAATAGGGAATAGAGTACCGCTAATAGCATAACACTAAGTACTAGGATGACAAATAGCTACCTTGTACATAAGTACTATGCAACGGGATGCTAGTGCTAACACGGTCAAGCGGCGCTTGTAGCCTCCATCGCAAGCTTGCATAGTTGCATGTTATCCCTGTTGTTTTCGTCGGTTTTTTGTGGGTAGTGTTCATATACGGTTCCACTAGCTTGTTTCTAGCAATGTGATTCTTGAGCTTTGTTGGCACTAGCATCCTGTTGCCTAGTGCTTATGTACAAGGTAGCTATTTGTCATCCTAGTATTTTGTGTTATGCTATTAGCGGTACTCTATTCCCTATTAGTAGCGGTCGGCCGGCCTTGCCGGTGCCTTCGCCGGCCGCCATCTCTCTCCTCTCACTTCTCTAGTCACCACAGCCGGCCCCCTTGTGGGGCCGGCACGACCTCCGTGTAACTATCCGTTCCCAACTCTAACAGGTTATGGGCCCTCCACCAAGTTACACTTGAGAAGAGCGTGTGTAAAGCGCTCGGAGCCACGCTAGTCCTACCTACTCCCACTTAAAAAAGAGTAGAGCGTGTGTTAAGCGCTGGGCGCCACGCTAGTAATTCATCGTCCAACCGACACCACGCTTTGCCTTCGGGGTGGTTGTCCGCAACTGTCCTACCCTCTCCCACGTAAAAAGGAGAAGAGCGTGTGTAAAGCGCCCGGCGCCATGCTCGCCCCACCTAGCTTCCCGTCGTACCTAGCCTTCACCCTACCGATGCTTTCGACCGGATCTGGTTTTTAAAGACCGACCCGCGAAAATTCGGCCCGTGCGTACTTTAATTAGTACTGTTATTGTTTTTCCCCGAGGCAACGCCGCAACGCTCACCTAACTTAGCGAGGAGCTTAACTTTCCCATGACGAAAGGGGGGAGTCAACACGAGCGCCCGTCTATGCTTTTGCGTGCCTACACGCTCCTGACGGTATGGTTGGCTGTGCTTCTTCCTCGCCGGTCGCTCTCATGCGTCGGCTAATTCGCCCGGGGAGAGCTTTTCCCGCTACATGTCAGAATAGTACACTACGCAGTACGTTTGGAACCGCTTCTTATCGGTAACTCGCCGCTAGCGGCACGTTCCTGTGAGCGCATGTCGCTACACCTACCCGGCCCGAGACACACGCTACAAGCACTACACCTTCGACCAAAATGGCATCTTCCTCGACGCAAGCTAGGACGACGTCAAGACCTCGGCTACCTTGAGGGGGGGTGTCAACACTAGCATCCCGTTGCCTAGTGCTTATGTACAAGGTAGCTATTTGTCATTCTAGTACTTATAGTGTTATGCTATTATCGGTACTCTATTCCCTATCAGTGGCGGTCGACCGGCCTTGCCGGTGCCTTCGCCGGCCGCCATCTCTCTCCTCTCACTTCTCTAGTCACCACAGCCGGCCCCCTTGTGGGGCCGGCACGACCTCCGTGTAACTTTCCGTTCCCAACTCTAACAATTCCAAGCGGAGGTTGGCACCGGAGTCCACGAACTCGAGGCCGTCCAAGGCATGTGGTGCGGTGTGTGTGGCATTGACGGCCGTTGGAAAGGCGTCGCTGGGAACCATAGGAAGTGGGATTGTACGGAGGAGATTATGGTAATGAGTTTTGAATGTGTTGTTTTGATGGAGGCGGCCCCAGTGCCCCACGTGGTTGGCATGTCCATCGGCCCTGCCAAAGTAAAGGTCGTCATAGAGGAAAATGAAGTCCAAATGGACAACATAGGTTGTGGACGAGGCGTCGATGTCAGCAACGGCAACATGGGGGGCATGTTGAGGCTGAAGTGGCATGCACTAGCGAAGGCCTCCAGCTCTGCCTGCGTGTGGTGTACCGTTTGGGGAACCGCCGTAGCCGAGGCGGCGGTGCGGGCATTCCTAATGAAAGTGGGATTGCGCACCTTGCCGTTGCGTAAGCACATTTGGCATACGGGTGACGGGTGCCGGTATGGGCGGGATATGAAATTGGAAATTAATTGGAAATTGTTTACAACATTTGCCGGCAAACTGGACCAACTGCTGTCTCTCGGGCCACTCTACTTCGCCATACATGACTTATTTGCAAGTTGGGCCCGGGTCTCTTCGACCATGTACACCTATCGACACACCTATCTGCAATGTGTGTCGACGTTCCTCGGGAGTTAAAAAACTGTAAGCAACCGCATTAATTGCCACAATCCCCCCGCCTAAGCAGTAACAGCGTAATATTTTTGTAATCAAGAAAAATAGATCTAAAATAAGTCCACTTGTCGAGAAATGCAAAACTAAACTGCTGCTCGACCTTCACGATGCACGGCCCGCTCCCACCGAACCGGGGTGTCGACCGGCCTAGGCCGGTCGGCGTTCGGGAGGGATGACGGGCTAGCCTAATCTAGCTCCAGCGTGACTTCGGTCTTGCCAAAGGTAGGAGGGGAAAGGCTGGCACAAAACCCATCCTCGCGCGGTCGCTCGTCGATCCCGCCGCTCCATCCCGTAAACCCCGCCCCAAGGTCTTGCCGCGTTTACCGACGCGGCGGCCCTCCTTGTCGAGGTCCCCCGTCACCTCGAGGACAAGTGGGGGGGACCGAGACACACTGACATAGAAAAAACTAGCGCTCCTGCCTCCGCGCCTGAATTTTCCCCGCTCATTTCCCCGGTTTTTTCTCTGTCTGGTACCCGGGTACCTGTCGGTTTTCCGGCATGTGGCCGTACCCTCCCCCCTCTGATCGCGCGTCCACCGAGCAGCCTTTTCTTGAGCGGGGGCCTCCGCGCTCACCCGGGCCCACGCTCAAGGAATCCTAGGAGTATGAAGGTCTGTCGGGGTAGTGGGTGTCGAAGAGGGGGGGGGGGGGAAGTCACCGTAGCCGGATCCGGCGGGCCGCGGGCGCCCGGAATTAAACAAAACCCTCCGCGGCGCCGACCCAAAGGGTCGTCGCCGCCAGGTCGTGTCGCTCCTCCCGTCGCGACCGTCGTCCTTGCCGTCTCAGCTAACTCCCCCCCCCGGGAGATGACGCTAAACGACGTAGCGGCGCGCTAGTGAGCGCCCTACCCTGGTGCTACTCCCCAACTAGCTTGACGCCGGGTACGGACATTGTTTTTTAGTATCCAAAAAAGCCCCTCCGTACATGGCTTTCCGGCGGCGGCTGATCCTGAGGATCGCCGCCGCCTCATATAGCCGCTCCTTCGTCTGCGACTAGCCACCGGCATGTGCCATGTCTTGCCTCACCCCTCGGCAAGGTTCGACCGGCACATGGCTGGTCGACGGCTAGCGAGCGCCCTTTCCTAGCGCTGCTTCCCGGCTGACCACCACCAGCTCCGACACCCGCCTCCCACCGCTGATCCGGCCGTACCCTCCTCGCCATCAAACGCTGCCGTAGTATAGGCCCCACCCCTCAAAGTAAGGTTGTATGTAGGAGTATTTGTACGCGAAAAAACATATCGGACGGGCCGAGCGGGAGATCTAGGCGCCGGTATTGCACAGAAATTATTTTTTTCAAAAGCCCTATGTACGGGGCTTTCCCGACAGCTGCTGATCCCGCGGATCGAGCTGTCGGCCCTCTTAGCCCCCTACCGTGCCAGGCCTGGCACGGCACGGCTACGGGGTTTCTAGCGCCCACCACGGGGAGGTGAGGGGATGCCGACGGGCCTGCGAGCGCACCCCCCTCCGGGGCCGCCGCCGCTGCGCCGCCGGCGGGCGCCGCGGGATATGAAGAGTAATTGCTTTGGTAGTAACATCGTCTATGCCGGCTTAATCGAGTAAGGTGAATGCACGCACGTCGTACATCGGTGAGGGCGGATCGGAAACATGGGGGGGGAGGGGCGGGGCATGATAATGATGTTGTACCATCATGGTTGTGACCTTTTGCTAACGGGACCCTCGGAACAAGCATGCCGTCAATGCGCGCATCGATCGAGAGTATAGATAATCTCATCGCGCGCCACAGCATGGTGGGGGTTGAAGCTACCCATGCAGGTTGCCACTAGAAGACCTTCATGGAAGACATGAGAATGTGGAGAAACAAACTTGTCATCGGTAAGTTCCCCGTAGGCGTGCAATAGGCGTTGTAAGTAACCGTCGATAAACGAATGTACTGTCTCTGGTTGTATCAGCTTTAGGAGTAACCTTACTATATCATGCTAATGCCTCGCGGGTCGAGGTTTGAGTTAAGTGCTCGCCATGCGTTTGAACGATGGGCTGTCGAATCTAGGGTCGTGCTCGAAGTAAGTAAGTCTAGAGACGCCGGGGTGTGATCAACCATAACCATATTAAGGATACATGGTACTTGATGTTGAAACTGTTCATAGTAAACATTTGTATGGGCGTCCGGGGGCGGAAGGCCATCTAGAAGATTAGGGTATATAGGTTTCATAGCCCGTAAGCAGTTTATAAACCACCGTAACGTATGTACGCAGAAAATTCCTCCGTTTTGACAAAATAAGGAGCAGCGACATTGGCACACTTGCCGCTGATGTTATCTAGAACCCCTCGCCAGCATGCATCGGGAGGACTTCCCGCGGGAAGTGGCGCTGCGTGATGAATGGAAGTCGGCTTAGGGTCGGGCGTCCAATGTCGAGCATGAAAAGGAGGCAAAGGATGTGGAACTCAAGTCGGCAAAGCGCGATGTATTTCAGAGGTGATACCTGAGTTATCCATTTTATTGCATGCCGGCCTCCGCGTTTGTGCGTGCCTCAAGACGAATGTGGTCGAGGGCGTGGGGGGAGGCTGGCTATGTAAAATGATGGTTGTCGATGATAGATGTGCGGTGCCCGTTCGATGATGGTTGTTCGATGATGGTTGTGCGCTTGTCGTTGGGTGCGTTTGTTTGTCCCATCGCTCGGCTGCGGCGCTGAAGCCGGCTCATACGGCGGCGGTGTGAGAACCATGCATGTCGGCGGCGCGTTGTCCACAATACACACGTGGCTCATCGTTGAAGCCAGAAAAAGCTAACATGACTCGTTATTAGCGCATAATATGTTGCGCGATCGTATGTTATGAAGGCCCATAGCCTATAGTTGGAGCATGGTGAGGTGGCTACATGCAACCGTCTGCTCGTTCAAGTGAGGCGAAGATGGAGGTTGTTATTGATTGATAATACATAGCGAGTAAGCAAGTGAGATTCCGTCACTAGTGAGCAACCGCAAGCCCGCAGCTTCCGGGATACGTGCGTCATTCTTATATTGGCGAACCTAAGGGTTTAACGGCTAGTAAACGCACTATGTTGAGTCCACCAAAAGCAACGCGCGGAGACAAAGCGTCTCAAGCGCGATAAGTCGTCCGCCCACTTGTTTTACCTCTAAAGCAGCTCCACTAGGTGGTACCAACCACCTTGTGCCTTTTCGTTCGCCCAATCGGCTCGCTTAACATGCATCGTAGCTCTCGTAACTGCGCAAGGTGGCATCTTACACTGGAATGCGTCTAACACAGCCTAGACTCTTCACCTTGCTCTATCACGATAGCTTCATACAGGCAAGTTGTATACGAAACTTGCGACGCGCCGATATTGTTACATCTTGAACATCACTTCCTTGCTAACGCAGCAACATCGGAAGAGCGCTTGAATGGCCGGTTTTAGCATCAAGCCTTTTCCGAACTTACAACCACGCTTAGGTCGACCTTGATATCTCAATTGGCAGTAGCAAGGCAAGTCAACACACATGCACCCATTCTCATCGACGTAGATGACACGCTAGAGGGTGGTGTTACGGAGTACAACGTCCGTAGCGCACACGTGTCGACCGAGCGACCCTCGATCATCCCTACCGTGCGACCCTTTGCCCCAGCCCCAGCGACGACTGTAACACTAACAACACTGCAAGAAGAGGACTACCACATCGACACAAAACTATTGGGACCCTGCATTGTATAAGGCCTCGAGCTACCCCCCGACATCTCGTCGGCCCACAAATCTGAAAGCTTACCTACGACATCTACCACCATCTCCCCGCCCGCCGGCACATCGCCACGCTCGAACAATACCACGACATAGAATGAAACGTTTCCTACGCCGCCTGCGCTAACACGGCGAGCATGTCGGCTGTAGAGGACATTCAAAATCACCCCAAGGACTCATCGGAATTCAAAGCAGGGGTCGTCACCTTGCGACAAAGCAACCACGCCCACAGCGCGCTCGAAGAGGCCGCCCGTGTGCGGGTATCCCACATCCGACACACCAAGGGCGGAAGGGAGACGAGCGATTTTGACCGCGTTTTCGCGGAATTCGCCTACGAGCGTTTCCTGAAACCGCGAACGGACATTGCCTCCTCAGAGTACGACAACCTACACCGAGCCCTCATCGACAAGACGCGCTTGAGTGCTCCCTACTCGCAAGCGCCAGAACCGCCGCTAGAGGTACCTACGCACGCAAGACACAAGACCGACATGTCCCCGACCGTCACACTTCGGAACGCCCTAGCCCAACAACAAGACCCAAGTCCAAGCCCAAGCCACCACCGAGAGGCAATACCGACACCAAAATCTCGAAGCCCAAGGAACCCCAACAAGAACGCCTAATGGTGTGACCCGCCGCACCACGTCATGCAACGAACTCCGTGCGTCATCGCGTACGGAACATAGCGTCTGATCGGCAACGATTAGGCGCGAGCGATGAAGTTCTAGGCTGGATTCGTCGCGGGGTTCGCATATTTTTTATCCGCGGCCGCCGGCCGCCACCTTTCAAGAGCGGCACCTCCACGCTCGACGCAACACGGCATCAGCTCGACTTCATTGACTCTGAGCTTCCAAGATTCATGCAGTCATGCGCGTGGGAGCCGGGACAACGCGACATGTGGGTATCTAGAAATTTTTTGTCCCAAAACCGGGCGAAAACAAATGACGAATCATCATCGACCAACGTCCCTTGAACAAGTATTGCAAAGAGCACAAACTAATTTACGAGACACTCAAGCACCTCAAAAGCCTGACGCGCGCCGGCAACCGGATGGTCTCCTTCGACCTCACGGACGGCTACTACACAATAGGCATAAGAGATGCGGACAAAGATTCTTTACCATAAATTATCGCGGGACGTTGTACCGAGTAGCCGGCCTACCGATGGGTTGGAAGTGCATAAACTCCTATTTTCGCCGTCTTACCGAAGTTTTCATCCGACACCTTCACGAACCGCTGCCCAACCCCACCGAGCACACACCCCGTATGTCTACGATCATGTAGTCTACACGACCAAGACCCTCCCAGCGCTACCTGCGCAAATCGCGATGGAAAGACGCCCGATTACTCCCGTACATGGATGACTTCTCACTTTTTTGCCGATAGCGGAGATGCAGCCCTATAGCTCCGCGACTGTGTCGCGTCTCTACTCGACCGCTCCGTGCTAGGACGCAAGCCCAAGAAAGGCCACTGGGACCCTACACAAATTTGCGAACACCTCGGTATCTAGATCGACACTACCACATGTACATCTACGAGGCTTTGACTAGTAAATTACACGCCATTGCAACCCTTTCCCGGACTCTACTAGAACGCTCTACACGAGACGCCATATGACTACCAGCCCGGGCGCCCGCCGGCGGCGCAGCGGCGGCGGCCCCGGAGGGGGGTGCGCTCGCAGGCCCGTCGGCATCCCCTCACCTCCCCGTGGTGGGCGCTGGAAACCCCGTAGCCGTGCCAGGCCTGGCACGGTAGGGGGCTAAGAGGGCCGACAGCTCGATCCGTGGGATCAGCAGCTGTCGGGAAAGCCCTGTACATAGGGCTTTTGAATAAATAATTTCTGTGCACTACCGGCGCCAAGATCTCCCGCTCGGCCCGTCCGATATGTTTTTTCGCGTACAAATAATCCTAGATACACCCTTACTTTGAGGGGTGGGGCCTATACTACGGCAGCGTTTGATGGCGAGGAGGGTACGGCCGGATCAGCGGTGGGAGGCGGGTGTCGGAGCTGGTGGTGGTCAGCCGGGAAGCAGCGCTAGGAAAGGGCGCTCGCTAGCCGTCGACCAGCCATGTGCCGGTCGAACCTTGCCGAGGGGCGAGGCAAGACATGGTACATGCCGGTGGCTAGTCGCAGACGGAGGAGCGGCTATATGAGGCGGCGGCGATCCTCAGGATCAGCCGCCGCCGGAAAGCCATGTACGGAGGGCTTTTTCGGATACTAAAAAACAATGTCCGTACCCGGCGTCGAGCTAGTTGGGGAGTAGCACCAGGGTAGGGCGCTCACTAGCGCGCCGCTACGTCGTCCAACGTCATCTCCCGGGGGGAGGAGTTAGCTGGGACGGCAAGGAGGACGGTCGCGACGGGAGGAGCGACACGATCTGGCGGCGACGACCCTTTGGGTCGGCGCCGCCGGAAACCCCGGCACGGAGAGTTTTGTTTAATTCCGGGCGCCCGCGGCCCGCCGGATCCGGCTACGGTGACCTGCCCCCCCCCCTCTTCGACACCCATTACCCCGACAGACCTTCATACTCCTAGGGGTCCTTGAGCGTGGGCCCGGGTGAGCGCGGAGGCCCCCGCTCAAGAAAAGGCTGCTCGGTGGACGCGCGATCAGAGGGGGGAGGGTACGGCCACATGCCGGAAAACCGATAGGTACCCGGGTACCAGACAGAGAAAAAACCGGGGAAATGAGCGGGGAAAATTCAGGCGCGGAGGCAGGAGCGCTAGTTTTTTTCTATGTCTGTGTGTCTCGGTCCCCCCTACCTGTCCTCGAGGTGATGGGGGACCTCGACACGGAGGGCCGCCGCGTCGGTGGACGCGGCAAGACCTTGGGGCGGGGTTTACGGGATAGAGCGGCGGGATCGACGAGCGACCGCGCGAAGAGGGGTTTTGTGCCAGCCTTTCCCCTCCTACCTTCGGCAAGACCGAAGTCACGCGGGGGCTAGATTGGGCTGGCCCGTCGTCCCTCCCGAACGCCGACCGGCCTAGGCCGGTCGACACCCCGGTTCGGCGGGAGCGGGCCGTGCATCGTGAAGGTCGAGCAGCAGTTTAGTTTTGCATTTCTAGACAAGTGGATTTATTTTAAGATCTGTTTTTCTTGATTATAAAATTATTACGCTGTTACTGCTTAGGTGGGGGGACTGTGGCAATTACTGCGGTTGCTTACAGTTATATAACTCCCGAGGAACGTCGACACACATTGCAGATAGGTGTGTCGATAAGAAATGTACCTTGTCGGAGAGACCCGGGCCCAACTTGCTAATAAGTCTTGTATGGCAAAGTAGAGTGGCCCGTGAGACAGCAGTCGGTCCAATTTGCCGGCACTTGTTGTGAACAATTTCAATTTCAATTTCAATACCAGCCCGCCAGCTCGCGGTACCCGCCGGAAAAGCATAGTACATCTACCTCGCCATCCCGGCGACACGGTTCTACCTTCGCGAACTGCACGACGTCTTCGCTACACGAACGGGATGGTAAGGGCGGGTGGAACTCACCTACCACCTTAAACAAGACCTCTAGCGGTGGACGCAAGTCCCCTCCGCCAACAACGGCCGCTCAATCTTCTATACTCAATGGAGACCGCCTACTTGCAATGCGACAACGCAGGTTACGTCTGGGGAGTTGTTCTTAACAAGCAATTGGAAGCACGAGGTTTTGGTCGCATGCACATCAACATCAACACATTACCCGGAAGGAGTTGAAGGCCGTGCGACTAGCAGTCCTTTCGTTCCTACCGCTACTGCGCGGACGAAAAGTATTCATGCACGAGGACAATAAAGCAACCGTGGCTGTGCTCAATCACCTCACGTCCCGGTCGCCATCCATGACGGACGAGCTTCGAAAATTATAGGAACGCATCGACACCAATAACACCAGCATATGCGCGCGCTATATTCGATCCGCAGCGAACGTCTTGGCCGACAAACTCAGCCGAGAAACAGACATGGACGAATGGCAGCTCAACCCCCGTATCTTCACTTACCTGCTCGGTGTGGGACCCCCACTTCATCGACAGACTTGCCACGCAAGGCAACACGCAACTTCCACCCTACAATGCCCGCTGGTGAAACCCAACCTCCGAAGCCATGATGGACTGCCTCCATCTTCCCGACATGCTTTGGACCTCGAAGACGAACTTGTGAAACCCTGTTAAACCGTGCACACACGATCAGTAAGGAAGGTAACTAACGCATACGTAGTTACAGTCACAATCACGCAAAGGGACAGTCACAGAGACAACCAGCCCGAGGCGTGGTGTCGGGACAACAGAAGTGTTGGAGCAGAAGCCTAGCGACAGCTCTGTACCAGTACAAACAGGTTATCGGTATGTCCGATCTAGACATGTACTAATCATATCTAGAATAGCTTACAGTAGCTATCTGCAACTAATAACTAGAAGGTATTACTTACAACACTCCCCCTGAAGGTAGCTACGGGATGAAGCGTTGCATTGGGTCTTGTCCTCCAAGGATTGCACTTCGGTGTCTTGTGAGTGCTGGTCCTGGGAGGGGCTTGGTGAACATATCAGCCACCATCTGGTCAGTGGGGAGGTACCTCAACTTGATGGTTCCCTGCTCCACATGGTCCTTGAGGAAGTGCCATTTCAGACCGATGTGTTTGGTCTTCTCGCTGACCAAGGCGTTCTGGGAGTACGCTATGGCGCTTTGGTTGTCCTCCCAGATGGTGGTGGTTTCGGTGATGGGGGCGTTAAAGATCTCCCCCAAGAGTTGTCGGAGGTGGAGTCCCTCCTTGGTGGCGTCGGCCGCAGAGTAGTACTCGGCTTCACACGTGGATTGAGCCACACAAGTCTGTTGTTTGGACTTGTAACTTACTGGCCCGCGTCCGAGGGTGAAGAGATAGCCGGAGCGAGACTTGCGGGTGCTGCTGTCGTTGGCCCAATCAGCGTCGGCAAAGCCTGTGAGTTGGAGACTGTGGTCCGTGCCCCCCCCCAACGTCAGGCGCATGTCGATGGTGCCATGGAGGTATCGAAGGACCTTCTTCATGGCCTGAAGGTGGGCTTCCGTGGGGGAAGCTTGGGCTGAGCCGAGGATGCTCAACGCCGTGGAGACATCGGGGCGCGTGCAGACGGCCGCGTACTGGAGACTGCCCAAGAGGCTTGGGTAAACATCCTTGGCCACGCCGGTGAGATGGGGCGAGGACATGTGCGCGAGGCCGGCGAGGAAGCCAGGGTCCATGGGAAGGGACGACGGTCGAGCGTCGGTCATGTTGTACTTGGCGAGGATATCGCGCAAGTACTTGGATTGGTCCAAGGAGACGGTGCGTGCCGAGCGGTCACGGGTGATGTGCATGCCGAGTAATTGGGAGAGGTCGCCGAGGTCCTTGATCTTGAACCGTTCTCCGAGCTTGGCCTTGAACGATGCAAGCCATGCGGTATCATTGCAGGCCGCAGGAATGTCATCGACGTACAACGCGATCATGGCGAAGACGTGGCCGGTGCGGAAGATGTAGATGCAAGGGTCAGAAACGCACTGTTGCCACCCATTGTCGACGAGCCAGGCACGGAGGAGCATGTTGAACTCGCGGGGGGACTGCTTAAGGCCGTAAAGGCAGCGCCTGAGGTGACACACTTTGGACGTGCCATCGCTGAAGCCGAGGGGCTGGCGGATGTACACGTCTTCCTTAATGGGTGCGTAGAGAAACGCAGTGTCGATGTCAAGTTGGCAAAGCTCAAGGTCACGGGCGGCTGCGATGGTCAGGAAGAGACGCAGGCTGGCCATGCGGATGACAGGAGAGAATGTCTCAGTGTAATCTAGTCCAGCGCGTTGGCTGCACCCTTTGGCGACGAACCGCGCTTTGAAGCGGGAGACGTCACCGGCGGTGTCAGACTTAACTTTGTAGATCCACATGCTGTTAACTACCATGCGACCCGGGGGAAGGTCAACGAGTTCCCAAGTGCCGTTGTCCATGAGGGATGAGTACTCCTGCTGCATAGCGGCTTGCCACTGAGGGGCCTGGGCGCTGTCCAAGGCAGCTCGGTACGATTTCGGCTCCACACACTCCCGGGCGGACAGGAGGGCGACGGCAGTAGGCGATGTGCCGGCAGGTGTGTGAGGGGGACCAGTGATAAGGTTGGGAACGTGAGGGCGTGCGAAGATGTCCTCTTTGGCTTTGCCCTGTTCAGGGTCACAACACGCCGTCACGAGGGTCGGGGGGAAGTCGGCCACGTGGGCAACCATTTCGCCGTAGCGTAGGGGATGAGAACGGAGCCGAGTTTGGCGAGGGGCGGCATGAGGGGGCATGGGGTCTGGCAATGGTATGTCGATGGGGTGGGATTGGAGTGAGGTGGCCGGTGCGTCATCCGAAGGGTTGGTGATGGTGGAGTCGACGGAGAGTTGTGCGCCGAAGCCCGGGGTGTCTTCCTGAAAGACAACATGGACGGAAGTGGTGATTCGGCGGGTTTCCGGGTTGTAAACGCGGTACCCGGGTGCGTCATTGGGGTAGCCGACCATGACGCCACGAAACGCCTTTTCACTGAGTTTTCGACGCAGTTTGTCAGGCACCTTGGCGAAGACGGTGCACCCGAAGACGCGAAACTTGGAGGCGTCAGGCACAGACGACGTGAGGAGGGTAAGTGGGATGCCACCGGTGGGGCCGACTGAGCGACTGTACGTGCGGTTGCGGAGGTACACAACAGTGCTGACAGCGCATGACCACATGGAGTTGGGAACGGCCATACTGTGGAGCATCGCTGACGCATTGTCCCGGATAGTGCGCCAAGGACGTTCGGCTTTGCCGAGCATGTGGTGGGCGTATGGGGCAGAGAACTGGACCCCAACGCCGAGCTGTGCGCACATCTGGCGGGTTGTTGCAGCCTCAAAGACAGAGTCCGAGTCAAATTTTATGATTGGGGCAAACGCACCCGATTGGGAGTGGTAACGTGCATGCATGTGCTTGATGTCGAGGAGGATGTTTTCCAACTCCGAGCACGCATCGTCTTTGGACTTGAGGAACCGCACCCACATGTAATGGGTGTGGTGGTCAATGACGAGCAAGCAGTAGCGGAGGCCATGTGGGGAGGGGACGTTGACCGGTCCCCACAGGTCAGAGGAGAGGTTGAGGAGGGGACGAGAAGGTTTCGCGCATGCACTGGTGTTGCGCGGTGCAGCTGTGGCCTTGTGTAACAAGCATGAGTCGCAAGAGACATCGGTTACAGAGCTGGTTAATGCAGGGCTAGTCGGGACACCGTGCGTGTGCTGGGCCCGCAGGCTTTGCATGTTCAGGTGTCCAAACCGACGGTGCCACAGTATAGGGTCGCACTGGGCAGCAAGGGCAACACTAGGGGAGGGAGAATTCACTCTCATCGTGGAGGTACTGGGGGGGGGCTCTGGCTTGTGGGGGAGGAGGTAGAGGCCGTTTCCGGAGGGCTCTAGCACACCCATTCCTGTGGGCACCACAAGTAAACCAGTGTCAGAGTTAGAGGGGAAGATGAATTCACAACCGCTGTGGGTCTGCATCCAGCTGACACTAAGTAACCGGCCGATGCGTTGAGCAGAGCGAGAGGACAAGTCAGGGGTGTACAACGCATGGACAGTGCGATGAATAAGTACGCCTGTGTCAAGGCGGACTGAAATTCGGACGGAGCCACTGCCCTTGACGTCAACACCAACCCCGCCAACGCGCGAGGGAGCGGAGGGGGGTGTGAATCGTACGAAGTCGCCTTTAAACGCGGTGAGGTTGATCGAGCAGGCGGAATCGACTACCCAATACTGTGAGAGGTTACGACCGGGGGTGAGGGAGGAGGAGAAGGCTACGGAGCTGAAAGGCACACTCACCTCGGTGTCATCGTAATCATCCGTGCATTCCTCGAGGGTAGGCAAACTGTCAAAGTCATCGGCGGGGACGTCGCTCAGCACAGCGGCGTGCGCAGAGTGAGAGCCACCAGCAGGGGTGCCGTACTTCTGAATGATCATTTTGCGCTTCGCGAGTGTCCACCGCAAGAGGGCGTCATCCGGGGCATTGCAAGAGGACAAGATGTGGTCCGGGCTGCCGCAAGCGGAACACTTGGTGGGCAGGACGCGACCACCGCGAGGGACACGTGGAGGGTGGCCTCGACCGCTGTGTGATCCGCGGCCAGCAGCGACAAACGCGGAGATGGGAGGCGGTGAGGTGTGGGGAGCTGTTGCGGCCGGGGCGTCGTCCTCGTCCATATTGTGCGCCAGGTGGAGGATGCTGGCCATCACGTCATCAGCGGACAGCAGGTAGTCTGTGTCGAACGCGTTGATGACGCACTGTTTGGCCTGACCGTGTGGGCCGTTGCTGGAAATACCGCGCAGCATGAGGAGACCGAGGTTGTGGGGGTGAATGGCAGCGGAACCATCGACCATCTGACATGTCTCGTTGTAGTCGTCGAACGTCTGTCTCATGTAGTGGACATAATCACTGAGTGACTGTCCGGGGCGTTGTCTGACCATCAAGTTGTCCAGCAGCGACAATGAGCGAGCAAAGGACCGACTGTCGAGACGTTCACACAGAAGGTCCCACGCTGCCGCTGCGCAGTCAGGACGTGCTGGGGAGACGCACTTCATCGCTTGGTCGGCGCGTGGGTTCGCGCTAGCTGCATGGAGGAGCAGGGTGTAGGCGTAGTGTTGCGCCGGTTCGTCTAACACGACGCCCGAGTCGCGGATGGCCAGCTGTGGGATGAGGTAAGTGGCCTTGATGGAGAGGAAATTAAGGAAGTTCCTCTTCCACTGCTTGAAGTCCGTGGTGGGCCCCATGGTAGGGACCGACATCTTCATGGACCGGTTGAGGGCGTCCTTGTCGAAACCGGTGGCCTCGTGGGCGGCGCGGCCGATGACCACCGGGTCAATGGTGGGGCGACGCCCGCCACGGGTGGTGTGCCCACCTCGCTGTGTAGGATGCGAATGCCAGCCAGGAAAGGGAGGCGGTGGTCCACCGGGGAAGGGAGAAGGTGGGCCGCCGGGGAAAGGAGAGTGGCCGGCCATTGAAAGCGGGGGGCCGTACGGGTGCGGGTGGCCACGGGAGGCGGGGACGCGGGGCGGCGGTGCCTCCGGGAAAAAAGGTCCGGGATCCGGGAGGGCATACCCTGCAGGAGGGTACGGAGGGGGTGGTGGTAGGCGTTCCGCGGGTAGGTGAGGCTGTGGGGCGGTGTGCGCATCGTGGCGGCGGAGTGCGACATGGGGGTCGCCAACCGACGCTGCAGCGAAAGCAGCATCGTGGGCCGGCTGCGCGTCCAGCCGAGTGCCGGGAAAGGGAGATGCGTGTGTTGGGGGGTCGGAGGAAAGGAGGTTCAGAGAGTGGTTGTCGCGATGGGGGTCGAGCTGCGCGTCGTGACGACGCACAGCGAAAGAGGGGTCCGCAGGGGCAGCTACAGGACCAGCAGCAGCAGCAGCAGCAGCAGGCAGCAGACTGAGCGTCCAGGCGGGCGTTTATGAGCGCCATTTGTTGCAGGACGAGTGCGAGGGTAGCAGGGGTGGGACTGACAGAGCTCTGCGGAGAGCCGAGGTCAGGGGAAGCAGGAGGCGAATCAGGTGGGTTGTCGACAGAGCGAGTTTTTGGCGCCATTTCGACACAGGGCGAGAAAAGGAAAAGAGCCGAAAAAACAGGCAGCGGTAAAAACCGCTAGCCGGACGTGTGCCTAACAGCGGTATGCAGAGAGACGGCCTGATGCCCGCCGACCCCTCGGCCTGATGCCCCGGGGTGTCTCAAAGCACCTTTTCTGTGTCCTCCACCCAGTGTGGGGCACAAGTCGGGGCCACGGCCAGTGCAGGTGGGACGATGCGGCGGCGGCTGAGTCGCTACGATAATATATTAATTAAAACAGTAATCTAAGGCTGTCGTGCACTCTGTATATGTATAGTCACCCGATAGTGCGCCCCCCCCCCGGTCTCCAGCTTGGACATGTATGCACCCTGTCCACACACGACGAGTGCGTCGGTGTGGGTGGCTGTCTGGCGTCCTCGAGCGGCTGACTTAGGTGGGATGGATGTTTTTTAAACGCTGGTTATACTAGCGATACCGCCGACTACAGGATGAAAGTACTAGGTATCTATGAAAACTTGCCTTCTTCGGGAGAGGTGGCGATCGCAGCTCGCCGAACCAAGTTGTCGCGCGTGAGTGACGTGAGGCGGGGGCCCATAACCTGTTAAACCGTGCACACACGATCAGTAAGGAAGGTAACTAACGCATACGTAGTTACAGTCACAATCACGCAAAGGGACAGTCACAGAGACAACCAGCCCGAGGCGTGGTGTCGGGACAACAGAAGTGTTGGAGCAGAAGCCTAGCGACAGCTCTGTACCAGTACAAACAGGTTATCGGTATGTCCGATCTAGACATGTACTAATCATATCTAGATTAGCTTACAGTAGCTATCTGCAACTAATAACTAGAAGGTATTACTTACAACAAACCCACATTGGACGCTCCTTCCCGAATTCATCCGAAAGTTACGCCAATCTGACGCCGAGGCAACTGTCACTACGCCATACAGGCCCGGCAAATAGTGGTACCGACTAATGGCCGAACTATCCAACGAGCAATTGAGCAAGTCCCGTGCCCCCTCTCGAAATTTATTCCTCACCTGCAAGCGCGGGGCGCACGAGGGCTTAGGACCACCCGGCTAGAGCGTCACAGTCTTCCACGTCGCACACCGGCTTGGCTCAACATGACACGATTAACACACATCCCAGCCCCGACCACACGGATGTCTCCGCCCCTATCAAGACACGTCCGGACAACCACGGTCAACAACCACCCCGCGGAACCAGTGACGTACCGAGTCATCGAGCATTTGGCCCACGCACCTTGGCACACCTCGGTGCGCAACCACGTCGGAGCATTCGTCGGGACGGACGACATGGGCGACCTCGTGCTCGACCTCTTTACCGGATCCCTCGCCCACGCCACCTACAACAACTACGGCACCGGAATGCCACGTTTCAATGTTTTTTGCGACAAAGAGGGCATCATCCCGCTACAAGCTATCGCGGCCGACATGCTACGCTTTACATCATGGCTCGCCCGAGTAGGAATTGTCGCGGCTAATAGCCTCCAACCCTACTTCTCAACGATCAGCAATTTTTTTCGAGACCACCTCGAGAAGCCAGTGGCGCGGGGACCACTTCTTCCAAGCGCACGTCGAGGACTCGCCATGCAACAACCACCCATCACCGATACCGACGTTGGCATACCAATCCCATCACCCATCGTACAGCAAATGCTACAATTCGCCCACCAATGCTTCCGCGCGTTAACCTGGCAGCCGGACACCCTCGTACACATCAAGACCTTCCGCGTAATTCTCGCAGTATGCACAAACTTCTTTTATTTTTGCCGCGCAAAAACCGGAGTACGCTGCCACACGGACGACATCGCGATCGACAGGACGGGCGGTTACGTATTGTTATTCGTACGAAAAGCAAAGGGGGATCGACGTAGAACCGCGGCCGACAAGCATCTACTACAACTCCCTATTGTTGCCTTACCGCTACTTGCGGACCCGGAGGTGTTTACCGCTTGACGCACCACTTCCGGCAACCAACTCGAAAATGGACCCGAGCCTACAGCCTTCTAGGCCATCACACGCGACCATGCACCGCACGCGTGGACTGCATGGACCATCACCGAGTGGATTCGAGAGGCGTGCAACGCCCATGGCGCTTCAACCCCCCCCGCCCCCCCCCCCCCCCCCCCCCCCCGCAAGTCAAATGGACATCGCATAGCCTACGGAAAGGCGCAGCGTCCGCCGCCGTATGCATCGGCGCACCCCTCCCAAAGATTCCCTACATATGGGAGGATGGTCGAAAACTAGCGACGTCGTCACTAGCAAGTACATCGACCCTTCCATGAGCGCTGCACCGGCTGCCTAGCTGTTCTTCGGATGGCTAGTCGCCACACCCCCGGTTCAATAGCCTACGCCGACCTTCGGCCGTTCTTAGGTGGTATAATCTGACTCCCAGTCGCAAAATTCTTATGTCGGTTGAAATTGGGGTTTAACGGTTAGTGAACGTACCATGTTGAGTCCGCCAAAGGCAACGCGCGAAGACAAAGAGTCTCAACCGCATTAGATTGTCCGCGGCGGAGTCCCATTTGCTTTACGTCTAAAGCAGCCCCTCTAGCTGGTAGAAGCTACCTTTTGCTTTTGCGCTCGCCCAATCGGCTCGCGCAACCCACCCACCCTTCCCAAATCAAGCGCTGAATACAGATAAAACCTCTGAATACATAGGTGTTTTAGTGCCTGTTTGTCTAAAATGTAAGCAAGATGTCATCTTTGGTATACTCTGACTCCCAGTCGCTATAAACGCCACGGTACGGCACAGCGCATGTTCGAATTAGCATATACGGGTACTATTATACTGCAAAAGGTACCCTGTATCTCAACGACAAAAGTTATCTTTGCTTACTTACAGTATTGTCTCCTCGATGGCGGTAACGTTGCCCCTCGCCTCGGCCCGCGTCCCATCAGCAGTAGACAGCATCGCATGGATGCTGTTATTATTATTATTGGTCGTGGCGTAGTTGGTACAGGTACTGATACCAGTACCTGTACATGTACAGCGATATACAGCTTCGCAGCAAGCAAGACGACATGCGGCGAAAGCGATGGGCACGTGTGGAGTTCATCACCTGAAGCAGCGGAGCACGGCCTCCTCCACGCAGACCTAGCGCTAATCGACTCAAAGGGCAACTTCGACTCTAACACGTGCTTGGGAGGCCGCTGCGTCAGCGTGATAAGCCTACTTCTGTCTCTTCCGGTCTTTGCTCTTTCTCAAGTGCGACAGCACGCGCGCTTTGCCGACCGTCGTTTGACAGGTGCGCATACATTCGGTTGAGGCCGCTTCACGCCTCCACGGTTCACACCGACATGTCGCCAACCAACCGCAAGTGACACGTAGCGGGGAGGGCAGGGAAAAACCACCCATACCTGTGTCACGCTAGTCGAGATATAACGGGCAGTTGTGCTACGATTTGCGATGTTATCGTAGGTATTTTACTAACGTTGTGAGGATGGCGGAGGATGGTGTTGCCGCCGAGACAGCCGCGAGGCCGCTCGCCGAAGAATCGTCCGCCGCGCCCCGGTAAGTTAACTCACCCCCGTCTTACAGCCCCCCCCCTCCCCTTATCCATTAATTTTACCAAACTGCAAATTGAAGAAGCTGTAGATTTCTGGCTTTTCAGACGGTGGTTGCGCCTCCCTGGCGTCGGGTCGCGTCTTCCGCCGCGTAGCGAGCGCTGCGTTTTCGGAGACGGCGGTTATGTGACTGTTTACGTCGGAAGCTCGCTTTAATCTCAGAACAACTGCATGAATTCACGTGGATACTTCGAATGGATAAACAACAGCTATGAAATCCACTGAAGAGGTCATGCGATAGGTTTGCGCTAGCCACGAACGTAGCGCGCGTGTGAGCTGAAAATGGTGCAGCACAGGATTGTTGAGAGCGGGGCTCAGTCCTGAACTTTATCTCGCCCGGTTTATTTGTTGGGCTGCGTTGAACATGAAAATCATAAAACGCAAGCTCATCATTCTCATCCCTCGGCTCACACCCTCCACCGCTCTACCCACAACACTGACCATCCTCAGCTGAGGCACTGCCTATCTAACCTCAAGTAGGAAAAGACGCCATATTTCTGTATTGCATTAAAGCAGTGACCGTGGACAGGGTAGAGGACTTCGTGTCATTCCGCACGCGCGCGTGTGTGTGGGGTGCATGTGGGTGTATGAGTTTATCTTTGTGTGTGTGTGTGTGTGTGTGTGTGTGTGTGTGTGTGTGTGTGTGTGTGTGTGTGTGTGTATGTGTATGTGTGTGTGTGGGTGGGTGTATGTTTGCTTGTCTGTATTTCTTGTTTGTCTGTGACTCTGGGTTCGTTTGTGTTTGATAATATGTGTATATATGTTTGCTTGAGTATCAGAGAGTATGTCCGTGTGTGTGTGTGTGTGCGTGTGTGTGTGTGTGTGTGTGTGCGTGTGTGTGTGTTGTTGGATTTTTTTCGTTTTCTATGTGTTAACGTTTTTAATTTCGTTTCTTCATTTGCTCGTCTGCCTGCCTGGCTGGCTGACTGTTATGCCTTCATTTCTTCACTTGCTTCTTCGCTCGTTTGAATTTTCTATTATTTTGTGCGCCGCCCTTTTCGACTTTTAGATATGTGATAATTTTGACGAATGCTGCTGCGCTGTATTGTTTGCAGGTCTGGTAAGGCACAGAAGCTGACGTTCACGGCCGCTCCCAAAGTGCCTCGTGCAAGGCCACAGGCTCGCGCAGATTTCACACACGACCCCAACAAACTGCGCGAAATTAGCCTCGAGAACAGCAAACTCGTAGAAAAGATCGCAAAGATCAGCGCACGGGGCACGGGGAACGCGGACCTGGGGCTCCCCGCGGAGAAGAAGCCTGATGCCATAGTTCCGCAGCACCTCAAGGTGGCCATGACGTCGTCAGCGGCCGTGAACAGGCGGAAGGCTTACGATAAGATCGCACATGAGAATATGGCGATGTACAATCGACTGCAGGCCATCAAACCCTCGGGTGACATATCGCGGAAGAAGCTGGAGGAGGAGCACAAGAAGAATCTGGAGTACAAGCGGAACTGCTCCGTGTACCAGCGCGAGGCGGCTGCCCGGCGGAAGAAGGTCATAGCGGACCGGGAAGAGGGGTGGCAGAGCTAAGTGAGGGGGCGTGGCTAAATGTGAAAAGGTTCTGGGCAGGGGGAGGGAGGGGGGAGGTGGCGTGTCGACGCACGCTGATATAGTTTTAGGGTTACTTCGCAATGCGTACGGCTGCTCTAAAGGGAGTCAATTCATTTTTTTAGCTGCCATCGGTTGTAAACAATCGAGGTATACACCATAGACACCTCCAATAGCAGTTGGTATGTATCAAACCGGTGCCAATCATGGAGATTGAAAGTAATAAGTAAAAGTGATTGGCAATTTGTGAAACATCCGTATTGGAATGGCAAGAAGGATCCAAAAACTGGCGCAGCTTTGTGGCGTGCTGTTTTGTATCAGCTAATCAAGTCATTAAGAGCATGGTATTAAGTTTTGCTGACTCCATGTGGAATTGCTTGTGGATCCATTCGCACAGTCACCACCTTTGGAGTGCTGCAAGGGATTCTGATGAGTATTTGACAGAGTCTCATGTGCTACCGAAATAAACAGAGCAAAGGACGTTAACATTTCTATTTATCTTGGAAGGGGCAATTTGCTGGAGTGAAGGCAAAGTAATGAGTGATATGACCGCTTCAAAACTCAACATTGCTAGAATCTCTATATTGAGTCCATAATCTGGGTGAAAATGGGAGTAAAGGAGTTATGTAACTTGTGTAACATTCATAAGTCATAGCATGATTTTGGAATGAACGGGAACTTCAAAAACATGGAATTCCGAATTTTGCTGTAATTCCTATTACACAACACCATTGCCCATGTCATGCCACGGAGTGAAATTAGCAGAAGAGGATAATCATGAGCCACTAGAGCTTTCCGCTTTCTCTTTATCTATGTCTATCGTCTTTTTAGAGGCGGGGTTTAAGGCCTTATTAAGGCTGTGACTTGTGAGTCGGTCGTCATTCTCTCGAGTAACACTACCTAGCAACTTGCCCCCCCCCCCCCCCCCCCCCCCCCCCCGCCGTGTTGAATGATTGGATTGCTTCGAGGGTACTAACGCTTGGCGGTTGGCCCCAATTTCTTTTTAGATGCGATAGCGCAAACAACAACGATACCCAAGCTGCCTTGCAGGTTTGGTGAGGGATAAATGTACGCCCCCCCTTGGAGGTTACGTCACCCCGGCAGAACGCCACACCATATTTACTCATGTAACTTTTACCCTTGAAATCTCCCCGGACGATTTAGAAGATGGAACATGGTGAGCATGTGCGGAGGTTGAAGAGAAGGGAGACAATACTACGAAGACGAGTTGGATGGAGGAGTAGTCGCACTTGGAGTACTTCCTTCGAAGTGGCCGGTACTGTAGTAGACCCTAAGAATGTTAACACAGTAGGACATTACTTGCCACCTAGATTCCTTCCTATTCTTTAACCAATGCCCGTGTTATGACCACCTCGGTCAGTACACTTTGAGCCTAGCCAACAAGTCAGTTTTGTATCATGTCCCGCTTGATTGCATAGTGCAGTGCATAGAAAACTGCGATTTTCATGAGGTGTGTTGTAATTATACCATACACGTCATTATAGTACAGTACCGTAAAGTACGCAATACCATCGCGATGCAGTCGTAGCTAGTAGCACATAGTAATATTGGTGGTCACATTGATATTCTAGAGGTTCAAATTAAAATGGGGGGCGAGAATAGTCGGGCGTTGCCACGACGTTACAAATGCACGATTACTAGATCACGCCCTTCATAGTGGTAAAACACAGACATGCCTTACCCCTATATGACGTGCTGACACACAGAGGTCGTCCGCCTGCTTTTGCCTTTGCGCGAGCCCATCTCACGCAGCGGCATCTAGACTCTAGTAGTCTAGTAAGGTGAAGACCTCTTCTAGCATATGCATATCTATATTGATATGGTGAAGCTACTATCGAATCAATTCACACGGTTATTATGGCAGACAATCTACCATACTACATGTATCTAACATGCCAACATGGGACGACAACGGAGCCATCAGGGCGCCACCATCTGCGGCGCAGTTTGAAGACTTTTATAATCTTATTAACAAGTTGCTCCCGAAGGTAGACGGCGACCATACCTAACTGGCATGTTGGTTTTGTGGCTAGGACTTCCGCAGTAAGTCCGTCAATGGAGCCGTGAGGTCTCTAAAGTGATGGATGAATTTGGTGTAGAAGTTGCGAAACTACATGAAGTTCTACTACTGCGAAGCTCCTTTTGCGTCGCAGGCACTCGCGAATCTGCAATGGCCTCGACTTCCTTTGCCGAAACTGAAATAGTACAAACTGGCAAATTGTAGCCCAAGTTCTCCATCTTGTGGCGGTTAGCCTTCACATAGCTAACTGCATGCACAACTATGTTTTGTTATGTTCTGTCGCTACTCAATTGCTAGGTGGAAGTGTAGATGGAAAGAGATGAGAATATGTCTCACCGCTTGTACTTTAGCAGTATATTGTAATTGAACAAAGGGAATTGTTAAATCGTTTTGTCACCTTCCTCTACTGCACTAAGTTTAAATAGCTTTCCGCCGAGATAGCTAACGCTTGCTCACACTAACTTACGTGTAGTAAGGCGTTAGGGTCGTCAACAGTCTAGCGACGCGGCTCGTCTATCATGGGGAATCACATTTTGCATTGGAAACCTCGCTTGGCGCGTCATCTGGCTAGTTAGATTAAACGTACATGTACGTACCGGGAGGTACTGGTAGTACAACACGCATCAAAACGCTCGCTAAATCGCAGTAGCGACGTACCCACGTTGTACGTCCTTCCGATGGAAAAGCACGAATTGGATTTAGTAACGAGTACATGTACAATGTCTTGCAATGTATTGTTACATGACTGTACTCGTCACAATCTCATGAAGACCGAAGAAGCACTTTTTTAGGCGCAATAACTTCAAGCCCTCCTCTTTGAATCGCCGAAGAACAAGATGCAGGTGCCCTAGGTGTTCGTCAAGCGTGCTCTTGTAGACACAAACGTTGTCGAGGTAGATAATAACGAACTTTTGTAAGCAATCGCGCAAAATGTCATTCATCATTCTCTGAAACGTAGCCGGTGCATTGCGCAAGCCGAATGGCATGGCGACCCAATCCACCAGGCCGTCCAGTGTCTGAAATGTTGTCTTGTGGACGTCCGCCTCACGAACTCGAACTTGCCAAAAGCCAGACCCGGGGTCAAGATGGGTGTAAAATTTCGCGTCTTTCAACTCATCGAGGGTGTCATCCACACGCGGAAGTGGGTAGGCATCTCTAGGCGTAACCTCGTTCAGTCCTCGGCATTCAATGGTGATTTGCAGGGAGCCATTAGCCTTACGCACAAAGCGAATTGGCGAGCCGACCTCACTGTGGCGCGGGCGAATCAAACCAGCCTTCACTGCGTCTTTGAGCTGTCGGTTAAGCTTAGCGCGCTCCGCAGGTGAAAATATGTTTAGTTTGTAGGGGCCGGAACTCCCATGCGTAAATCTATATGCGTCTCTCCACAAAATTGATTTAAGTAGCCTTTGATTAACATCCACACATAGCCAAAGTCGGCAGCCGTAAATCGAGCGAAGAAAAATAATTGCCTTGGTAACAGAGTGACATCGTGGGAAAAGTTGCTTACAACTCACAAATTCTCGAAATGTTTCCTACTGAGCAATTTGAAATAATTGAAATTTGAAATTGTTTACAACAATACCAGTAAAAACCGGCTGCTGTTTCTGCCCCCCCCCCTTGTGCTACGCCTAACTGGACTTAGAAGCGTGAGGTAGACCGTGAACCACTAATCCCAACCTCTCCATTGGCAGTAACGATACCGTCTAAAACATACCCGTATCTGGGTATTTATGATTTTCTGATCTATACGTGTTTTTTTGGATACAGCATGAAATATAAAATGTCGCTAATCTCCACGATACGCGGCCTGCTCCAGCCGCTGCGGGGCCGCTGATCAACAAGGTTGTTCAGCTTGACTGGTCGAGGCGAACCTGTCTGACCTCGGCTCCTGTGCGACTCCGGTCGTGCCGGAGCTAGGGGGGAAAGGCAGAAACCCCCCTCGCATAGGTCGTCGTCGGTCCCGCCTCGATCCGTGCTCAACCCCGCCCGAGGTATTAGCCGCTCCTCCCGACGCAGCTCGCCACCTAGCCGAGTCTTCTCTCCTCCTTCGGGGGCTGAGAAGAGAAAATAACTAGGCTGCAGACGGTGTCCGGCTGGCTCTCCTGCCCCCGAGCCAGATTTTCTCCTGTCCCATGTCCTTTTCCCGTCTGTTTCCAACACCTATCTGATCGCGATGTGGCCGTCCGTACCCTCCCCCGGTGGTTTACGTTGTTAGGGGGCCGCCTTTACGAGCAGTGTGCCGTTACGATAACCCTAGGCACACTGCCTGAGCCAGCCTATCGATAACCGGGTACCGACTAGGGAAGGGGTTGGAAGAACACAGGGATCGAGTCGCCGGTCCTCAAAAGATGGTGGGTACGGGAATTTTTCCAAAAACCCCCCGTACCGGGATTTTCCGGCGGCGGGCGATCCTAATGACCGCCGCCGCCAAACCGTGCCGCTCCTCCGGCTGCGACCCACCTCCGTCCTGCGTAGCATCATGCCTCACCCTTAGGGGAGACCTAAGGCTCTCGCAGGGTTGGCGACTGCTAGCGAGCGCCGTGCCCTAGCGTTGCTTCCCAACTGTACGCCGCTAGCTCCAACACCCTCGTCCCTCCGCTGATCCGTCCGTACCCTTCTTCGCCAAAAATATTTCGCAAACACCGCCCCCGCCCCATCGTCGGGAGAGTATCTGCGAGTATTTAGTCGCGGAAAAGACATATCGGACTGGCCGAGCGGCAGATCCCTGTGCCGGTGTACGGAAATAATGTTTTTCCAAAACCCTCCGTACAAGGCTTCCCGACAGCTATTGATCCCGCGGATCGCAGCTGTCGGTACCTCGTTTAGTCCCCTACCGTACCATGCTTGGCACGGCTATGGGGTTACCAACGCCCACCGCGCGGAGGTCGAGGTAGGTGCCGACGGGCCTGGGAGCGCATCCCTCTCCGGGGCCGCCGCCGCTGCGCCGCCGGCGGGCGCCTCCTACTGAGCAACGTAACCAAAATGTAGCAGTTCGAACTTATGTTGTGTTTCCTTAAGTAACCCAGTCTTTGAAGGCGTAAGAGAAAGTCCGTCAACATCAATCGTAGACGGAACGACGTAAGTACCATCATGATGAATGGCCGAGTGAGCGATAACGGCTTGTTTGCACATTAGTAGTCACGTAAGGAATCGGAACGGATGCCGCAAAATCGTAAACGAGGTAGTGCTTCCCAACAGGTAACGGCGCTCGAACAAAATTGCTACTCAACAATATCAAATCGTCGATGGTCAAGGAAAGGCCATTTTCTTCAAACAGCTCGCGAATGCCCGCGTCGACATGCTCTTCGTTAGATAAAATCTAACCGGCAGGAAACCAATGAATTTTACCAAAACGGGGCTCACGTTGTAACACGAGAATAGTACATGCGGCTTTGGAACCTCCGACATGTGGACGAACACAACGTAGTTACCACGCCTAATAGAAGCCATGCCGAACCAAACAACAAGCGTCGAATAACATGTCATGCAACAACGAAAGCGTGCGTAGATCGAAGACGCTCCGAAACCATTGTGACATGAAGCCTTATGAGAGCTAACTGTAGACACGAATATGCTCTTGCTTGTTGTTGCTACTACAAGTGGAAGTGCAAATGGGGGAAGAGAAATGAAAATATGTGTGAATGTTAAATGTTTAATAATATAATGAAATTGAAAGAAGGAATTGTTAAAAGATTAAGCCATCTCCCTCTATTGCACCACGCTTAAGTAGCTCCATCCTAGCTAGCTTGCACATGCTCTCGTTTGGTCCTCGTGCAATGTGCCAGGGTTATCGTAACGGTCTATATAAGGAGACTAGCGACGCGGCTTGTCTGTCTAGGGAAATTAGACCGACACGTCATCTAGCTAGTTAGATTAACTGTGCGTATTAGTACGTATTGAAATTGAAATTGAAATTGTTTACAACAATACCAGTAAAAACCGGCTGCTGTCTCTGGGCCCCCCCTTTTGCTATGCTCAACCTGTAGTTGGACTTCTAAGCGTGAGGTAGACCGTGAACCACTAATCCCAACCTCTCCAATGGCAGTAACGATACCGTCTAAAACATACCCGTATCCAGGTATTTATAATTTTCTGATCTATACGTATTTTTTTTGGATACAGTATGAAATATAAAATGTCGCTAGTCTCCACGTTACGCGGCCTGCTCCAGCCGCTGCGGGGTCGCTGATCAACAAGGCTGTCCAGCTGGAGCTGGTCGAGGCGAACCTGCCTGACCTCGGCTCCCGTGCGACTCCGGTCGTGCCGGAGCTTGGGGGGAAAGGCAGGTGAAAAACCCCCCTCGCATAGGTCGTCGTCGGTCCCGCCCCGATCCGTGCTCCACCCCGCCCGAGGTATTAGCCGCTCCTCTCGACGCAGCTCGCCACCTAGCCGAGTCTTCTCTCCTCCTTCGGGGGCTGAGAAGAGAGAATAACTAGGCTGCAGACGGTGTCCGGCTAGCTCTCCTGCCCCCGAGCCAGATTTTCTCCTGTACCCTATCCTTTTCCCGTCTGTTTCCAACACCTATCTGATCGCGCTGTGGCCGTCCGTACCCTCCCCCGGTGGTTTACGTTGTTAGGGGGTCGCCTTTACGAGCAGTGTGCCGTTACGATAACCCTAGGCACACTGCCTGAGCCAGCCTATCGATAACCGGGTACCGACTAGGGAAGGGGTTGGAAGAACACAGGGATCGAGTCGCCGGTCCTCAAAAGATGGTGGGTACGGGAATTTTTCCAAAACCCCCCCGTACCGGGCTTTTCCGGCGGCGGGCGATCCTAAGGACCGCCGCCGCCAGACCGTGCCGCTCCTCCGGCTGCGACCAGCCTCCGTCCTGCGTAGCATCAGGCCTCGCCCCCAAGGGAGACTCAAGACTCTCGCAGGGCTGGCGACTGCTAGCGAGCGCTGTCCCTAGCGCTGCTTCCCAGCTGTCCGCGGCCAGCTCCAACACCCTCGTCCCTCCGCTGATCCGTCCGTACCCTTCTTCGCCAAAAATACTTCGCAAACGCCGCCTCCGCCCCATCGTCGGGAGAGTATCTGCGAGTATTTAGTCGCGAAAAAGACATATCGGACAGGCCGAGCGGCAGATCCCTGTGCCGGTGTACGGATATTATGTTTTCCAAAACCCTCCGTACAGGGCTTCCCGACAGCTGCTGATCCCGCGGATCGCAGCTGCCGGTACCTCGTTCAGCCCCCTACCGTGCCAGGCCTGGCACGGCTATGGGGTTACCAGCGCCCACCGCGTGGAGGTAGAGGTAGGTGCCGACGGGCCTGCGAGCGCACCCCTCTCCGGGGCCGCCGCCGCTGCGCCGCCGGCGGGCGCCTATTAGTACGTACATGGAGGTACGGACAGTTCACTACGCACCAATACCCTCGCACTAAATCGCGGTAGCGACGTACCCACGTAGTACGTCCTTCCGATGGAAAAGCACGAATTAGATTAATAACAAGTACATGTTTAAACTCATGTAATGTACTGTTACATGACTGTACTCGTCACATTTTTGCGACCCTGGTAATATCAACATATTTTTCAATATTTTATCGTTCATCATCTTGTCCCTCGTCCATTCTATACCTGATTTTGACATCATCCGCTTCATTCCCTTTGCGGTCGCGAAAATTGGTGCTCTCCGCGGCCACGCCACGGCGTTTTTTCCATAGTTTGCTAGGCATGCAGCCGCCTCTAAAGGGATGCATGTGGGCAAGTTATTGGCCTCCTAGCGCCGAAAGGTCTCTTTCTCGCCGTCCATATCGCTCACGCGGACAACGTATTGCGCGGGTTGTCCGCCGCCGCAGACGGTGTGGAGGCTGCTTCTTCCTTGGTTGGGATTCCTTTGTCATGCCACGGCTCTGTCCACCCGCGCCATGGGCCGCAAGCGTCCCCGTGCTTCCTCGAGCGGCGCGTGCGGCGCCGCTTGTCGCCTTCACGTGTTGCATTCTCAGCCTTGCCTAACATTTTGATCTGCTAGGTTTGTGCACATTGTAGTGCTTCCTTTTGCTGTGCTTTGAATTCCGTTATCCTCTTGTCACTCTTGCCCTTTTGTTCCCCCTCCTTGTTTCCCTGCCCCTGTGCATGTAGTTCTTCTTTTAACCCTGAGCGTGTATTCTACACTCCTCCACGAAAGTCCGGACAAGATTTCGCACCTGCGCAAGTAGAAAATGCAATCATGCATCGATTTTATTGACAAATATCCTAAAATATCAGGCAATGCTTTTGCGCGCAAAATGGAATGCACCGACAGCTCCGAGGGGCGAGTTCGAACACTGCGGGGCATGTGTATTTGGGGTTATCGCGCCCGCACCCGTGCGGCACGCTCTTTCAAACAGTCGCCGTGCTTGGTAGACGAAAAGAGTAACGGGCGCACAACGCCGCAATATGAACAATGATGCGACGGTCGCGCAAATATAATGTATAGGCGACGGAGGGAGGAGGTGTTGGGCAGGCCGCTGTGGGGGAAACGCGTATGTAGACTTACCACCGATATGCGCACAACCCAGGGGCAAGCCGCTTTCGGCCACAATGTTCAAGCAATCATAACTTACTCATATATGGACAAAACGTTTTTTAACAAGTACCGTTGGACGCGTCTTTTCAATGCGCGTCGAACGCATTTACTCCAGAGTTCAAACTTAAACAAATAGATTTGTTATGAATTACTTTAATTTACGAATAAAGACATCCTACCGTCACTAAAGACAGTAAAAAGATCCCAAGTACTACCAAAGTACTACTGACACAAAAAATATACAGGGGATGGGTTGGTAGCTCGGATGAGCACCGCCGACCGTCTTCGCTCGGGGCTTGGCCTCCCTATGAGCGATAGACTGGTGACCATAGGGCCCGTCGGACGACGGGCACCGATCACCTCTCCCCAACCGAGCCTAGCTCACCCAGGTCAGTGGATCCGTAATCCCATCAGACGGTACACACTCAAAGGCGCAGCTTTCACAAATTTGAATTCGGTTCACACGCTGAAACTTGCGCCGCCCACATCAAAAACCCTCCAAGTACCCCGTCAAATACTACGACACACGTACGTCTCAACTCGATTACAAATACCACCCCCCCCCGGAGCAGGCGCACTACCACGCGCCCCTCCGAGCGTCCGGACGTCCACATCGGACGCCCGCGAAAAACAAACCCAGGTCCCATCAGACCTGGTCGTGTCCCGCCAACACACGCTGACCACCTCTAAACCTTCCTCTATACACACTGCAAACCCCCCACGAACTCACATCGACATCCCACGACAGAACACCATGTCTACTACCAACCTCCCGGACTCCTACACGCAGGTCCTTCTTAAGGACCGCCCTACACCCCTCTTCGCGGACGACCACATCGGGCCCCGCAACCGCCTCGTGGGTCACCCACTCGCACCCTTCTTCACTGCCCCACAACTCGAGAACGCGGAACATGGGAGAGGAACGCCACTGGAACCTACTCCGGGCACGGGCCTCCAAACCCCCTTCATCCTTTCGGTTCCGACGAACGCCCCAGTTCTCGGTAGGGCCGTTGACCTCTCTGCTCGCCTGATCGACTCATACCTCCTGACATGACAATACTCCACTGCCCCCCTGACACTGCCAGCTTCTGGCTCCACGGGGTGTTCCTCCCGGACACACCTTCCTCATCACACATGCTTCTCTCCGCTTGCTCCCTCGCTCGGCGATGGCTTCTCGAGAAGGTCCACGCCCTAACCGATATCCCAGCCCGCGTGAAAAATATAATCGGCCGGGAACTCGCCCATCGCGCGCGATGGACGGCCTCTGTCACCCGCACTACCCACCCAGCTATGCCCCAACAACTAGACCTCACACCTCTACCAGTCGCTCTCTCTCACGGCCACCAGGAGGTCCACCTGGATATCCCTACCTCTTGTATCTCAGTCGGCCTCCTATATCAGCTTGCTTCACGCCAGCGTGAACTCCCGTCGGGAGGTCCGACGCCACCGCGCGCCGCCTCAGACCCCCACCTTCTCAACACACTAAGACAGCAGGAAATTCAGATAATCCGGGCTGTAGCCGTCCCCGCAGTTTCAGGCCGCCGAGTGAAAATTACCTCCCCCCTGTTCACTCATCTCTCCGGCCCAGACGTCGTCCCCCTGTTACAGGCCCTCCTCCTCGATCGACTCACCACGGAACTCGTCAACACCTGGAACACCAGCGCCTCCGACCCTACCCCTTGTATGGAAGACCTCCCTGAACCCGTCCAACTCCTCCTTCAGATCGCGGACGCCCTTCAACCAACACGCGACCCCATACAGGTTGAGAACGATCCCACCTCCTTCTGGATGAATATCCTCCACCCGTCCCATAACCCGCTCCTTTCACAATCAGGCCCTGTACATTTTCACGCAACACTTCAAAATGCTATTCACTCAGTACCCCCTACCCCCCAAAACTACACAATCATCATCACACCCCCCCACTCACATGCCATGTCCCAGGCACTTCCTGGGCTGACACCTGCCTCACCACAGTCCTCATTCAATCTCCCCACCCCCTCCCACTACCTTGCCCCACACCCAATGGCTCCATCCCTCCTTCACACTGGCTCTCCACCCTCCTCCACCAAACAGCTTCTGAATACGCACACTCCCACACCCACTCCCACCGACCCTCCCCCCCGCCCTTCAACCTATCCCTTCATGCCTCCCTCCAAAAATTTCCTGACGGCTCATACTTCCGCTCCCACCCCTCCCCTTCCCCACACATCGCCACCAGCATCCAAATCTCCCTTACCACCACCATGTATTGCATCCTCGTCTCCACCAACGGCACCGCCACCATCCCCCTACCCCACACCTACATCCATCGGGGCACCCCCACCCACACCACATGCTCCCTCTACATCACACCACACCACTACTCCATCTTCGGCAGGTCCCGCATCTCGGACCCCGTTTCCAACCCACCCCCTCTCCCCCCCACTCACCATCACAAAAAACAAATCCCTTCTCCGCAACCCCCCCTCCCTCCTCCTCGAATGGACAGGTCACCTCCAGGCCACCAACACCTACGAGGCCTGGCAACAGGAACATGCAGATGGATCGATGCTCGACACCCCCGATGATGCCCCCCTCGACTTTGACTCCCTCCCCGACATCCTGTTGGCCCCCTCCCACTCACCCCCACCCCCTCACACTCACATCCAACGCCCTTCCAAAAAACGTCGCTCCCCCTCCCCCGCCCCTTCTCCACAACCCTCCCCGACTCACCATCAAGCCCCTCCATCCGTACCCGCCACCACTTCACCTCCCCCAAACTCCCTCCCCACCATCTTCGAATCCTCAGCGGACCACATGGACTCCTCATCCACCCCTCTCACGCAACCCGCCCCTGCCTCCTCTCACCCATCCCAGGGTCACCAACCCCCACCCCCCCCCTCCCCCCAACACACAGATTCCAACCGCAACACGACATCAACCCCCCTCCACCCCCTGGCCCCCTCCCATCCCCGCCACGACCCCATGGACTCCTCCCCAACAAAACGTACCCCCACAGACCCCGCACTTAAACCCGCCCCCCCATCAGGCGTACTAAAACACTCTCGACCCACACCCAAAAAGACCCAGGCCTCACCCCCACACCGTCACACACCACGCGCACCCCTGACAATCAAGCGCCACACCCCCCCCCCACCCCGCATAACACCCAATCCGATTACCGGTCCCCATCCCGCACACCCACAACACACCCTTCCAGCCTCCCCCTTCCAGACTCCTCCCCTGCAACTTCGGCCCTCGACCTCGACGACCTTCCTGATGAAGACATGACCAACGACGTCGCCGCTGCGGAGCCATCCCCCTCCACAGGACCTCCCATCACTCATTCTGACTTCTCCTCGGCCGATAGGGCCATCCGCCGTCCCTAACTCCACCACAGACGGGCCAGCAGGCCCGGAGGTTCGACCCCAAACCCCTCTCCCCCCACCCTCCCAATGACATCCGTAACCATGGTGTAACCGACCCACACAGGGACACTCTTCCGCCGCACTTCACACCCACAACCTGCACCATTCACCTTCACAACTACCTCTATGATTTGAACCTTGAAAACGGCCTCCCCACCTTTATCGGGCACCTCGACTCCTCGGCCATACTCTCATTCCAATGGGGCCACTACCAGGACCTCTCCAACCTATCTTGCATTGCCGCCTCCCTTGCCAAACTCCACTCTAACTCCTACAACACTTACTCTATCATCACAAACATTGAAGTGGACACATTTCATAGCCATCACGTATACCCCAGCCAATGGACTAACCTTGCAAACAGGGGCGCACCTCCCCGACCGGGCACACCCAACAACTCCCTCCTTGTCCTCACATGGCAACACTCCCACTTTGGCCTTCTACACGTGACGCACGACTCCGCCACCTGGGTCGACTCACTCCACCACAACCCCCCACCATTCCTCCTCACCCGCACTCTCTCCCTCCTCGCCTCTTGGAACTCGTCCCCCCCCCCTCCCCACTCCTCGCCTCCTCAACCCCCCTCGACAGAACGACGTATCTCGCGCATGGTCCTGTGGCACCCACGTCCTCCTTCACACATACTTTATTCTCACGGCCCCTGCAAACCAAGCCTACGACCCCCCGCAATTCGACCCAAGGCACTCAGTCTACTCCCTCCACTCTCTATTGTGGCACCACGTCTTTCGCTCCACCCCCCTTCCCGTCGGACGCTCACACCTTCTGGCAGCCCTTCACTCTCACCAGCCCTCCCCCTCACCCACACAAATACACCCCTCTCCAACCCCCTTACCCATACCCACCCCCACTCCATCCCTCCCCCCACCCCTCCCCAATCTACCCGCCCTACCCCCCACCAACCACCACACCACACCCCCTCACCTGTCACCACCCTTCCACCTCCAACACCCCCACACCCGGCAACAACACTCCCCCCCAAGCCAACCCCCCCCTCAAGCCCTGCCCGCACCCCACACCAATTCTCCCCCATCACCTTCCACAACCCCTACACCTCATTAACCTCAATACCAGGGGACTCCACACATCTATCATGGATGTGGAACACATGGCCACCACTCACAGCCGTGATGTCCTCATCCTCACAGAAACCACCCACAACACTCACAAATCACGCTGGCGAGTCGCCCTTCCCCAATACCTCCTCAAAAGCTCACGTCCTCGCTACTCAGCTGTGCCATTACCCTCCGCAGGCGTTCTGTTTGCGGTCCGCAGAGAGTCGTTCAACACCGCAACCGTCCTCACCCCTCCTCCCCACCTAATCCCACACATCGCAGGACTTAAACTCGTACCCCACTCAGGTGACCCTTACCTCCTTCTCGGGGTCTACATGCCACAACTCCACAGCACTCATCTCACCCGCCTATACGCGGAAGTCGCGGCATGGGGCCTCAGACTCACGGACGACTACCCAACACACCGTGTCCTCTGGGGAGGCGACTTCCAAACGACCACCACACCAGGTAAGGGCAACCCCGCCCTCACCACCCTCCTCAAACACCACCTTTGACCGCTCCACCCCCCTCCCCACCTTCCCCCGCAGCGACGGATGCCTCGACCACTGGCTCACTCCAACCCCCTCCCCCTTAAGCCTCAACCCTCCAGCATGCTCAACATTTACCTCTCCATCACACTTCTCCGACCACTCGGCGATTCACCTCGTCATCCCTGCCCCCTCCTCCCTAATCGCTCGTCCACCCACGGCCCACGACCCACCACGCCCTCACCACACCACCCGCAAATTCTCCTTTAAACTCCCCCTCCAGCCACATCACATTACATCCTACCAACGTAGCACACCCCATCTTCTCAACAACACAGCCTCCCTCCACGCGGAAATTATAAATACTTCCCCTTGCCAGGCCACTCCCGACACCCTCGACACCCTAGCATCCAAATTCACCACACTGCTCTCCCAACACATGGACCACGCAGCCACCATCTGGCCCCTCCTTCATGCGAGCCACCCCGCCCGACTTACCCATACCCCCTGGGAACACCCTGCCAACCCCGACAACTACACCATCGAACCACGGGGCGACCCACACTCACACTCTCTGACATGATTACCCGCGATACTTTCGACAAAACCCTCAACTCGCTAGGCACAGGAAAAGCCCCCGGCCCCGACGGTATCCCCAACGAAATTATCAAGTACCTACCCCTAGAGACCAGCTCCGCCCTTTATTCTCTCCTAACTCTCCTAGCCCACAAATCCTACACACCTCCTGACTGGTGTCATAGCACCACATGCCTACTTCATAAAAAAGGTGACCCTACCCTACTCGACAACTACCGCCCCATCGCCCTCATGAACAACCTCCTTAAGCTGTGGACCGCACTACTAAAAGACGCAGGCTCGAAGTATGCCGAAACCCATGGCATCCTCAGTGACCAACATGACGGCTTTCGACAACACCGCAGCATCCATGATTCCCTCTCCTCCATAATCATGGCCATGGAGGACGCGAAACTCCACAAGAAAGACATCTATGTTATGTACGCGGACTTCAAAGGCGCCTTCAACGCAGCAGACCACCGCATCATGTTCAAACACATGAGACAACTCGGTATGCCCTCCACTTTTGTAGATACATGCGAACACCTCTACGGAGTCTCATCCACGGACTACATTACCCCTTATGGTCCCACCCCCTCCATCGACATTAATCGAGGTACCCTGCAAGGCGATACCCTCTCCCCATTCCTTTTCACCCTCTTCCTTGAACCCTTTCTCCGCTGGCTCACGGTAGGCAGCCGGGGCTACCGGCCCGGGCCCCCCGCCACTAACGTTGCCCCTACAGAACCCACAGCCGCATACCCCGGACACGGATTCGCCGACGACCTCAGCATAGCCACGGGCTCGACCCCCAACATGGCCATCCAACTAAAGAAACTCTCTCTCTTCAGCGCCTACACAGGTATGACCGTCAACATCCAAAAATGTTGTATCACCGGTGCCCTTTGGCGTTTGGGTAACGCACTCTCCCTTGCCAACACCACCCTCCTCACATCCCACCTCCAATCGCAGTTCATAACCATCAACTCCACACCCTCGCCCATTCCCTCCATTGGCCCCTCGGACACATACCGCGTCCTCGGGGTCGAACTTAACACCTCCCTCACCTTCACCAAACACTGGCATGAACTCAAACGCACCACTACCTCCCTCATCGACGCCCTTTCCACCTCCCTACTAACCCAATCTCGCAGAATACGCGTCATCCGTGGCCTCCTACTCGGCAAACATTTTACCCTTCAACTTGGACTCTTCAGCGACTCCCAACTGGACACCCTTGAAGGTCAAATCTGCCGCGCCCTCCGCTCCGCCGTCTCCTCGGTACGCAGCCTCCCCCGCACCGCCCTTCACCGACCCACCTCCGACCTCGGCTACGGCCTCCCCTCCCTCAAAGCCCATGCCGCACAACTCACAGTCTGCCACCTTCACAAAACCCTGAACTCCCCCGGATACAGGGGCCAAATGGCCAGAGCCCACATACACAAAATCTCCACCACATACTCCCACTGGCCCATTGAATCCATAATGTCAGGCAGCCTATCCCTCCCCACGCTCAGATGCCTTGTGCGTGCCCAACGCGATGCCGGCACCTTATTTCACAACATCCCTCCCCTCTCCCTCACCAACCCCATTGCCACCACTATCCGCACCCACTTCACCAGACAAGACGCAAAACTCCGTACATCACTCAGAGACAGAGCCACGCACATCACCGACCCACTCCATTACAAACAAGCCTACCGCGAATTCTCACCCCGCAAGACACACACCTCCCTCCTTCCCCGCCTTAACCCACTATGGCAAAATCACATAACCACATGGCCACAAGTCCTCCTCCGCGCCACCCCTTCCTCCTTCATCCTCAAATCCAGTCAGTCCATCTCCAAACTCACAGGGTCCGACACTTCTCTCACTATCCCAATTCGCCTACTCGCCGCAATTCTCACCGAACCCACTGACACTATCCACAACCGCCTCCCCGTCACGAACCTCAACACGAAACAAGCCTCCCCCCCCACCACCCTACATCCCTCCTGGATTCCCCTCCTCAACCCACACCTCCCCAGAACTCCCTTCTCCCCTCTCCCCAGACACCCACTCCTCCCGCACCACCACTACCACCCCCACCGCCCGCATCACACACATAGACACGGAATACCTTACCCCCACAGACCACCACTTCCCCCCTTGCGACGTGACACGCATCATATCCAAACACAAAGACACAAAATACGGACAAACACAATACATGGTCGAATGGGCCCCGGAACACCTCACGGAATGGGACATCCAACTCCAACTCGACGAAGGCTTCCGACTCATCTCTTCCACCCCCACATCGGTAACCTTACCCCCCCCCTCCCCCACTGATTGCTCCATATGCCATAACCCTCTCCACTTAGAACCCACTTCCACCTGCTCCACATGTCCGCACTTTGCAATCCATTCACAATGCCGCCCAGCTCAGGGTCCTGCCACATGGCAGTGCGACTGGTGTGCTCGCGGTCAAAAACACGACCTCACCCGTCTCCACGAGGTCCAATGGGCCCCATGCCTTCAACTTCACGACACCATCAGTGAGACCCCCTCCGGCCCCACCGCCCTCACAGCATTTAACTCTGGCTTTGTCCCCTCCACCGCACCCATCCTGCCAGAACCCGGACCTCCTCCGTGGTCACACCCCCTAATCACATTCAACCACGACCCCATTAACCCCGACCTTGACATGCTCCCTACCGGTAAATTCGCCATCCACGCACACCCATCACTCCACGACACCACCATACTCTGCACTCCTGACGGCCGCGCAATCACCACCCTTAACGGCCCCCGCGTCCGCCATCTCTACCAACTCTTTCGCCCCGACCTCTCGCAACATACGTTCGAAGAGGAGGTATACCGCCTCCTTACTCGCCTAGGCTCCCGATCGGAAATCCAATCCCCCACACCCACCACCACCACACGCAACAGATGAGCCACCAGAGAGGACCTCCTCTCAGCTCTACGACACACATTCCACACCCAGACAGAACTCTACTCGGACCCCCTCAACAAATCACTTCACTCACACACCTACCACTCGCTTTACCGAGAAGACATAGTCTTCTCGTCCAGCGGCAGTAATGCTCCACACACATGGCAGGGTACCAACATTGCAAATCCCGAATACGATCACGAATGCATGCGCCGTGCCATGGAACACGCAATCACCAGCGCACACCTTACAAACACACACACCCCCAGCGCTACCATCCTCATTCTCCCCCGATGGGAACACACACCATACCGCCACTCTAAATACATCAACTCCCCCTATACACATCACCTATACACCCTCCCCAACGACGCGAACACCTTCCTACCCCCCGACCAACACACCGGCCATCCCACCCCCACCCCTTTCGGCACACGGTGGATGGTAGACATCTACCTCGTCGCTAACTCACTCGCACTCCACAACCTTCCCTCACGCACAGCCATGACCGCACTCCACAACACCCTAGAATCTATCTACGATACACACCTCCCAAACCCCACCATCAACATCCCACCACCACACTTCACCACCCTCTACTCCCCTCACTCCGCAGGCATATACCATCTCCCCCACAACCCCACCCACCCCCTTACCCACCCCCTACAAGAACGCACACGACTAACATACTCCCCGACCAGAGGAATCCTTGCTTGGAACCCGCAGGACTTCGTATACACAGACGGCTCGAAAAAAGGGGGCAATTCCCCTCTTGGAGCGGCAGCCACCCACCCAGCCTCGGACACCAACATCAGAATCCTGGTGACCTCTACCCCTCCCTCCCATACCATTAATCGAGCCGAACTAGCTGGTATTGCCATAGGCCTCCAACTAGGACATACCCACCTCCTTACTGACAGTGCGTGCTCCCTCCGCCTCATACAAGGCTACCTTAACTGCCCCTCCGCTTATAGGCACAACATACACCGCGACACACTCCTCTCCATCACACACACCCTCAAAACCCGCTGCGACGCTGGCATCCGCACACATCTAGGTAAAATTAAAGCACACAACCACTCACTCGGCAACGAACTCGCAGACACACTCGCTAACCAGGTCGCTGATGGCCACCCACCAGATACAACATACAACACAGGCTCGGAGGTGTCCATTGGACACTGGACCTGGCCTTACACCCTCATACCATAAACCCAAGGCGAGCCCATACCACACATATACACAAACGTCAAAGCCGACGCACACACACACAGCTGCAAACACACACTTACACCCCTCTCGCAATCATCCAAACACGGCGCCCTACTCGCCCGCGCCGCGGCGGACGGTGCCGACTTCACCTTCCACAAAAAACACTCAACACTCACCAACACACAATTCACCCACAAACAAGAATTCATTTGGGGCGTTCACAACACCCGCCTCCTCACACACAATCCCACCCTGCGATGTCCCATGTGTGGCCAATTCACCAGCAACGGCCACATGGCCGGTAACTGCCCATCCATGTCTGGCCTAAGACAGGACCGACACAACAGCGCGCTACAACTCCTCATGTCTCTCCTCGAACGCCACAATGGAGGTCGATGGGAAACTATCACTGCAGACTTCGGTAACAAACCCATCAAGTCTTTCACCCACCCCACCCCCTCCTACACCGCTCTTGACTGCCATCCCCCACACCCCTCCCACATGCCTACCCGCCTTGTTGATGCTGACGAAGGTCTCTCGTGTCCCGCTATACTCCCCTCCGACATCCTCCCGCCTGCGCTGCGTCCCCCGGCACATAAACCCGATTTCATACGCCTCCTCGAACCTCGCTTCGTTGGCCACAACAACGGCCGCCGTAGATACTCGTCTATCAAAAAAATTCAGATAGGGGAGTGGAAATACTGCACCGACCACAACCTCTCACACACAGCCCGCTTGATTAGGAACAAATACACACCCCTCGCAAACGCCATCCGCAACCACTGGCCAGGTACCGAAGTCGACATCCTACCCATAGTCATGAGCCGCACGGGCACACCGCACTCATCCACCATCGAAAGTCTCACCTCCCTACTCACCCTCCGCACCGACCCTCCGGACAAACTCATCACCAAAACTCGCCCAGACACGTCTCGCATCCTTTCCACCCTCCATACGCACACCGTCCAATGGCTGCACTACCTCCTCCTTGTCTACCGCACCAAATCACGCATGACCACTCGCCAAGCATCCGCATAAAGACCCACCTCATGCCCCTTCTCGCACACCACCTTTAAAACCACTCCAGACCCTCCCCGGGGGGGAGTAAAACCCCTGACAACACTTGGAGAGGTTGGACACAGGAGGTTCACGGTCTAGCCCTGACTTGTAAGTTCCCTGTTTGACGTAGTTGGGAGGGCCCAGAGACAGCAGCCGACGCATCCGGCTTTTTGGTGAAAAACCGGCGCATACGGTACATGTTGTAAACAATTTCAATTTCAATTTCAATTTTAATTTACGAATTATTCCGGCACAGCTGAGCCGCAGTGCCAAGCAACACCCATCGAAGTCGGCTCACCTCCCGAGACGATTTGTGCGGGGTTTGTCGATATATGTTTACCAATTCTTCATTTCTATTGACCTCCGAGCCTAATTCCCGACGCGTGCCACGCGTGGGGCGGGTGTGGTTGGCACAAGCACATACACAAGTATTCCAAACACCACCGTCAACGTGATGCGTCTTTAACGGCCAAGTTGGACCTCGCCCCTCCCCTAAGCCAATCGCCCTCGCATGTTTACAGCGTGCAGTGTTTATCCAAACCCGCGTCATGTGCGTTTTTGCTCGCTTGCTTTCCAAAGAATTACCCGTGCCAGCGGCGTGAACTTCCGTGCTCTACTCACACACCCGCAAACCAAACCTCGCGCATTGAACACGGCACCCAAGCCTCCAAAACCCCTCCAAAAATCCCCCAAAAATACGGTTATGTGGAGCACAGAGAAGTATGCAGCTTAGTATGAGCGCTTGAGCAATGCCCAAGCGTGGCGCTCAGAATGACATGTGTAGTTCAGACAATTTCCCGGGAGTTTATGGGGTTAATTCGACAAACTCCACCGACAGTACCCGCTTTAAGCTGTGGCCTAACCACCCCGGATGGCGGCTTACTGCTTGCTTCTCGGCTCTCCTACAATTGGGTGGTACTCGGGTATCGTCGTGCTTGGCGTGGTGAGATGGGAGCGTGTTCTTGACTAAAGGTAGCTTCTGCTTAACATAATGCATGTCCGGACTTTAGTGGAGAAGGGTATATTATACCTGATATACAATATTATTGTTTGTGGCGCACGATATCTTTCCTTGCTTGTAAGCAAACTACAAATAATATTCCGGTTTGCAGTCGTACAGGTACAGTATGTACTATGTACGTTGTGCGACCCGCCACAGCACGCGACACGGCGGAAATACCCGCACGACATCCTGCTGCCAGAAGCAGCCTCCCTGCTGAGCGCCCTCGGTCGCTCACAACCATCTGACCTTCGTCTCGCAAGAACTACCGCCGCCCCTGCGTATTGAATTTCCTTGGGCTGGAAGGCCCTGAAGCTTCTGCCTCGGTTCCTTGATACAACCAGGTCATACTATCAAGTCCTGCGGTTGCTGTTTCCGCTATCAAGTGAAAAAGACTCGAGACCACAGAGAGAAGCACCGCCGCAATATTGGACGGGAAGGGACGGGACGCCTAGTACACGCTGGCCAGGCTGGTGAACGGCTTCTTCGCTACACTGGCATCGGCATTTTTTTCTCCTCGACGAGTAGGGCAAAACGGCGATTGAACGGGAGTAGCGTGCTTTGGAGGCCGGTGCTGCGGCTCGACAAGTACGGGTTGACTTTTTGGCGCCAATTTTGACTGAGCAAGTTGGATAAGTCGGGTTGACGGACGGCAGCACCAAAACTCCCTGGGCAGTATAGCACAGAAACTTCCACGCGTATATATAACATGAGCGTGCTTGCACGCTATGCTTGAGCGAGGTACATTTTCAGCGTCCCACGAGGTCGGAACACGGGAAAAAGCTTGAGGTTCGGCTGGCTGTCGGCCAACCCACAGCTCGCGAAAGCCTTCTTAGCGGAGGAGAGGTTTTGCGCGTAGCACAGGGATTCATGGAGGAATTTGAAATGGAGAAGCTGACTGAGGAGCAGGCTGAGTTAGACGCGGTGCTGGAGTCGCAGCTGAGGGCATCAAAGCCAGTGAATGATGATGTTGTGACTGGTAATTCATCAGCCTGCTGTCATCATGCACACGGGAAAACAGGAGCACGTGAGGAATATATGCATCTACCAATGGGCCTGCTGGCCCTTGGGTGTTGGGGAAGGGGGGCTGGACTGAGTGAGTGACCTTGTGAAATGCTAACAGAACTGCTTGCAACGCGGAGAGAAAAGGGCTTTGAACTGACTCCTCGACTGATTTTTATCTTGCAACTTGTGGCATTGAGGGGCTACATAACAGAGGTAATTACTCGTGATATACACGTGCGCAGCTTGCGAAGATCTTTGCAGGCTTCCCCGTCCTTGCTTGATAATCCTGTCTCACTCGTGTGTCAGGGGAGCATTGAAGATCACATCGAGATGTGCGAGGCAACCCTCCGCGACATTTGCGCTATGTCGGTGCCCGTGTTGGACGCTGAGACACAAATCCAGCTGCGGAAGCAGGTTAGAACGCTAGCCCACTGCACGCAAATTAATGCTCTTGGCTTTATGACAAGACGAGCAGGGGGAAGGGGGGAGGTGACATTTGCCGTTTCTAATGTTGTGCATCTTCTGCCCTGAGCAAATCACTCAACCTAACTGCATCACTATAAAGCTTGTCTTGGGGGAATGAAATAGGGGTTGTCGAGTGGAGAGAGGGGGGGGGGGGGGGTCTGACTTGTTGTTTCTTCCTTTGCAGCATGTCCTTTGGCCGCTTCGCTTTCGAGGACACTCCATGCGAGTGCAGCCGGTATACCCCGAAATAGCCGAGCGGATAGAGCAGGTGCTGCTCTGCGACGCCCCGCCCACCTCTTGCTGCTGCTACAGCGGCTTCTTGCGAAAAATGATGCGCAAAGCGGCAGGCGAGATTCTTTCGGACTTGGGTTACAGCATTTGCCGCCGATCCATCGATGCAGATATCCATGAAAGGTGCCTCCCCCACCCCACCCAACCCGCCGCAACGCATACGTACACGCACGCCATTCCAGCTCTATCCTCCTCTCCTGTCCTGTCGATTGTTGGTGCGTCGCTGACGGCTGCGGGATGGGGCAATTCGCTGTAGTCTGGTGCTGTTGAAGCAGTCCACAGGCGCCGCAATATACATGCCGTCAGGGCCGCTGAGGCTCAGTCACATGCAGATCGGGCAGGTGCTGGAGAAGTACTCCTTGGTGAATATGGCGGAGGGGATCCAGCAGTGCCTGGACAACAAGGTAGTTTCATCACAGTCGCAGGATATCGAGGAGTTGGTTTCGATTAAAGTGGACGAGGACGCAGGATGGCAATCGCCGGAGCTCGAGCCCACGCAGCGACTGCTTTACTCGCAGTCCGAGGACGTAGTTCAAGAAACACCGCAGCAGGAGTTAGAATTCACGACCAGTCGCCACGCCGCTGCGGTGCCGGCGCAAGCTGATAAAAACCTCCAGGTGCAGCAGGCTAACACGGGCACAGGTGGGTGTATGAAGTAATCTGCTAGTCATGCGGGTGGGCTATTTCAGTAGGGTGGGGGAAGATGAAATGTATAGGTGTCCCTTGATTTCACATCTGTTCACATTATGTGTATGTGTGGGTGTATGTGTGTGTGTGCGCGCGCGTGAATCTGTAATTTGATGACCGTTGTTATGTGGTCGTGCGTGCGTGAAATTGATTAAGGTGGATGGGCGAGTGTGGGTGCAATAAGAGAGAGAGAGAGAGAGCGAGAGAGAGAGAGAGAGAGAGAGAGAGAGAGAGAGAGAGAGAGAGAGAGAGAGAGAGAGAGAGAGAGAGGTATAGAGTACGCGTGCGTACGTATATTAAGGACTTGAGCAACACCGCATACGTGCATTTGTTTCGGTACTACTACGGATGGCATTAAAGTTTGCTTCTCCTGTGTGGTATTGGCAGAGAATGATATGCCCTGCGAGCGTGTCCCGGGTAGTCGTTCGGAGGGCGCAAGCCCTGTGGGAGTGAGCCCGCAGGCCGAAGCAGTGCGCCAGCTACACATTCCCGACCCTGGCTCCGCTCCGCCAGGACGCATCTCTCCGTTTGGAGTAGCGGCGGCTGCGGGGGCGGCTGCAGCTGCAGGTAAGGCGCATTTCAATGTCGAAGGGAAGGGTTCAGTGACGTTCTGTTGCCCCTCTCCCAGTCAGTTTGGGGATTGCGGCATCGTCGCCGAATTTAATCGAATTTAATCATGAGGGAAGGGAGGTGAGTGTGCACATCTGACTTTTATCTCCCCTGGTGGGTGTATGTGGCATGTGCAGCTGCCGCGGGAAGGTCTGCCCAGGGGAACGACCCTTACGCTTTTCCTAGATCCCCCCCCGCCCCCGCATCCCCCACCCAGGCGCAGGCAAGGGCCAGCGGACAGAGCCTCAATGCTGTAGGCGCCGATTCGGAAGAGGGCGGTGCAGTGAAACGGAGGCGAAATGTCGCAACGGAGGGGAATGGCAGCGATGGGGCAGCCGCAACCAGAGGAAATGGCGGCACAGCCGGCGATGCTCCACTACCCAAAACTATGAAGTTGAAAGACTTTGTGGCGCGGCTGGTATACTGCCTCAAATAACACCATTTTGCTTCAACTACTGCATGCAAGTCAACTATTGTAATGATACATTCCGTTTTGCATGTCGCAAACACAGAAAACGGCGGACCCCAGTCGTATTCCGTTTGTGCCGGAGCTTGTGCCGGAGAAATGGAGAGCGGCAAACATGATGGCACTGGCCGCGCTAAGGTAAAGCCTAAGTGACGCCGAGCCATGTGTCAGTGGTGTGGTGAAGAGGGTCAGCTGTATCCTGTGCGATCCTCTGACCTTGCTGCGCCCAAATGTTGTCATCAGAGCGGCGCAGCGGGCGAATGTGAAGGAAAAGAACGCAGGAGGCAGCAGCGAGAAGGAGGAAGCGCTGGTCGCTGCGCCCGTGATCAGACAAAGGCAAACGGCCACGCAGGGCTGAGTGCTGCCCCTCCTCTACCCCTCCACTTCCTCCATGCTGTGGCTTCTCGCAGCATGCACCTTGTCTACGCGAAGATGCAAAACAGCGGCTCACTTTGCATATCGCTCTGTCGATGCGAGTGTCGACTCAATTTCCCCCGTGGTGCCACGAAAGCACCAGTACGTGCACTTGACCATGATAAGTGCCAGGAATTGGGTACGGAAGCTTTTGGGAGTCTGAGAGCACGACTGCACAGCTTCGGCGTTGGTTCCGAATGATGAGGGTCGTAGCTAGGGCTGCGTTCCTTCTACGGGTACAACCTCCCAGCGTATTGGCTGGGGGGAGTCTCTGTGCCTATGAAATAATCATCACACTTATTGCTTCGACTGCAACTATGTACATTTTGGAATTGGGGGACTTTTGGAAGCGGTTGTAGTCTTCCACCCAGCAGAGTCTATGCCATCAGGCAAAGGTCATAGCCAGCTGTAACAACGCTCCAAAGCGCGCGACGTATAACCTCCCCACGCCGTCTTACACACTCATCCATCGTTAGTCGCATGCTGGCCACAGCCCTGTGCCCATACTCCCTTTAGCTCAGTTTAAACCTGATTCACTTGCCGCGCAGGTCACTTACTGTTGCTCGACCTTTTCCCTGTGTTGCGTAAATTGTTGGTAGCCGCGGGAAAGTAGCCATCAGGATCGACGGCGGCAGGGCCCACGCTCCACCCTTGCATGCCGCAGCTACCGTGGAGGATGACAGCAGGAGTATCTCATCATCGTCGTGCATACCGGCAGTCGACAAGGCATTGTCAGCGGCCTGCAGCCGAGAGATAAATTGCCGCTGGCTCCGTGGCGCGGAGTTGCACCTGGAGAGTTGCATTACTGCGGTGGAGGCAAGGCGACCCCTCTCCGTCTCCCGCACAGACTATTTTTTTCATGGGCGTTGACGTTGGTGAGATTCACCGTGGACAGAACACTGAAAGCCGGCACGCTGTCCGTTGTTTGGTGCAGTTGTTTCGGCAGGCAATGGCCCGTGCGGTCAATGATACAGCGACCGATATGGCATGGCGACAGTGACACCACCATCGGTGCTGCCCGCTTCCATGCGTACTTGTTATAAAGGGTGAATGAGTGAAGATCTAGCGATGTGCGAGGGTGACACAGCTATAAACCTTTAGCGTTGATGTGTCGATAAAAAATGGGAAACAATCTCGACAAACTATTAGTGACTAGTCGCACTGCACATCTACGTAAACCTGTCTTTTAAATGAAGTGAAAGGCGGTGAGGCTATTCTTTTTTGTTGACGCTCCAGTCATACGGGCTGTACGCCACCTCTGGCCCCTTCCCACCTGCCAGCATGTTCTTCAGGTCCTGTGCCGCCTCGGGGGGAAGGAACTCCGTCACCTTGGCCAGCACGCCTGGCGTGGAGTCTGCAAAGTCGCCACCATACCACTACCACCAGCCACAGCATCATAACGTGAGGCTTCTGCTTTTGAAGTTAACATGCCGTGGGAATGAGTCGCAGGGGAGGGAATGAAAAAGGCGTCTGACGTTGAGGGGGGCAATCGGATGTTGGTGACCTTGGAAAAAAGTGGTAGGTGACATATCGGGAGGTGAAGGGACCGGGCATGTGAAGGGGGAGGGGGGGAGGGGGTGCAGGTTCATGGATGGACTCTCTCCCCAGGAAGAAATGTTATATGTGCATACAGTATGTTTGTGTGTGTAGGTGTGCCTTTGTATGGAGAAGGACTGAAATATGGGAACGATTGGTGACCAGGGCAGATAGAGAGACTTAACAATCTCGGGCTTAATGGCTGAAAGACGGGGATGGGTGTTGATATTCGGAGATGTGGTAAGGGAAGGGGCGCAAGAGGGGAAGGGCCGTTGTATGGGTGTTACAGGGATGGGAAATTGTGAGCTCACCTTGAGAATCTGCGACATGACCACCTTGTTGGCCGCCTTGTCGACCTGAACAGAGCCCTCACAAAAGGCTGATGCCGCGGCCTGCAGCCCCGCCTCCAGACTCTCGGGGGTGTACACGCGGATGGGCGGGCACGACTTAGCGCCGCACACGAGCGCAAAGTGGATGCGGGGGTCCAGCGGCGACACCGCCTGCGCCGCGCGGGGGTCGCCCTCCTTGAAAATGGGCCCCGCCCAGTGCGGCTTACCGATCAATGCAAACAACGACGCAGGGCTGGGCTTATTCCCGCGCAACACGCCGTGCTCTACATCATCTGCACACCCCACCACCCACGACATCCTCATCTCCCCACAAAACGCACCAACCTCGAGCACAATCCCCAGCAAGCACTACACAGAGAAATACAGAATCTATCACAAGAAGAGCCAGATGGGGATATTTTGCTATTGCTCTGTTTGAGGGGCAAAGAAGAATCATACCTGCAGAGTAGTCCTGCCCGCCGATGTTGTACTTCAGTGAAGAGAAGAAACTGAGGCGCTTGAGTAAATTGTCGGGCACCTCTGTCACCACGGTGCCGTGCACAATGAGGGCGTTGTAGATGTTGATGAAAAAAGCCATTCGCTCCTCGCGTCCCAGAGCCGACAGCGACACCTGCTCCGCACCCCAAACGCACGTCAGACCACCCAGTGACGCATGTGACTTAAACGCGAGATGGACACGGGAGAGGATTGTATGGGCGGATAGAGTGGCATGCACCTTTTGCAACTCAGCCGCAGCGTTCACATAGTCCAGGAACAAAGGGTCCGCTTTCATGCCATCGTAGTCCACCTGTACGATAAGCCACCGTCGCGATAATCCTAAGCAAATGAAGCAGACCTCCGAATGGGCAAGTAACGAGTTCATCTCGGAGGATATTGCAGCGATGCGGCTCACCTGCTTCCCATCGGGCGACAAAAATTTATCGTAGAGAGCCACAATGAGCTCTCTCAGGTCGGTGGCAACCTGCAAGTGAAACTTTATGCGTCAGCAACATGCATACCTACATAATAAATGCAGTTCTATGGATAAGAGAGGGGATTGATGCGGGAGCCACCTGAGAGGCTGATCGCGCGTCGCCCTCCCACGCGTAGTGCACATTCAGCGCCTCTCCTTTATTAACACTCACGATTGCATCCGCAGCGAGCTGGTACCACTTGTCCCCGTCCCCCTTGAACCCCTCCATTGTGGCTTCTCCTTTGCGGGACACGGACCGGAGCAACTTACACGCGATGAGGCGGTTGCCCTTCGCCACTGCCTCCTCCGCTGTTCCCACCGTCTGCAAAAGAAAAGGGAGACTGATGAGCACGCTGCGCGTACACTCCCCGATGCTCCCACCCCGCCCACCTGTCCTCAGTAATGGCTACACCGCCTCACCTCACTACTCTGCATCCACTCCACGGCTGCGCTGCCCTTGAAGCAGTTGGGGGTGGAGCGTCGGTGGAAGATCATCGCTGAGCTGTCGAGATACACGGCGGCAAATGGATGAGTCGACTGGGATAATCCGCATCGGGAAATGAGCAAGGGAAGTCTGAATTTGTTGGGAGCACTCACGAGGCGTGCAAGGTCTCTTTGGGAAGTGTGATGCTAGCCGCCATACTGGATGCCAAAGACTTAAGGGCAGCGTACTCTTCCACCGTCATGTCTGATGGCAGGTTGGCCTGTTGGGGGAGAAAGGAAGGGAGTGGGTCAGCCCACACTTGACGAACTCGCTGGTTTAAGGGGGGGGGGGGGATGCTAGAAGTATTAAGAGGGATGAGAGCAAAGGGGGGTGGTACCGTGGCCTTGGCCTCAGACTTGGGCTCGGTTGGCGCGCGCGAGAGAAGGGCGTCCAGTTGAGGCGGCAGAGGCGCGACGCCTTTCTTGAGCAGCGCCTGAAGGCTGCCGTCCGATAGCCCCGCCACCGTCTCATCCGCACCGCCCAACAGTTTACCGCCGACGAAAACCTACGAGCACATGCGCGTGAAAGTCAAGGGGGGAGAACGAGCTGCAGACTGCCGCACCCGCGTCGGGGCTGGTGGGTGCGACTTTAAAGCTGAGTCGTTCATTTTTTTTTCGGCGCTCACCTGAGGCACGGTCGTCTTTCCTGTTTGCGACTTGAGTTCGGCTAGGACATCCAGCGCGCCCGCGAGGTTGACCTCCCGATACGCTACACCCGCCTCAGAGAGCGCGAGTTTGGCGCGCTTGCAGTGAGGGCAGCCCGCTGTGGTGACCACAGCCACACTCGCGTCGTCGGCACCCATCGTCGCGTCGGTGCTCGCAGCGGTACTGTTACGTTCGGACGCGGCAGCGGAGACGATTCGGGCTTTCCCAGACCGCAGGGGGATATTCGAAGGCCAGTACGGGGTCGTGAGTGTGGTCGTTGCCTGTTCCTTATGGCGGGTAGTCAGGCGGGCGACGACGAAGGTTCGGCGGGCTTTGCGTGCCAGCGGCGAGACGGCGTGCGAAGCGACGCGTACGGAGAGTGCTGCCGGACGGGATGACGACATAAGCGGCGAGGTGCGGCGCTCTGGTGGACGTAACGGGAATGGTTGCTAGGCTGCCGTAGCTTAATTAAATGATCGAGACTGTTTCGGTAGCGGAGCGGAAAGGAGTGGGGCTGTCGCTTTGGTGTGATGTGGCCACTGTTCGTGTGGCGTGCCGGGTGTCATGGATTGTGGAGTGCTGCGCCATAGGCGCTGTTGAGACAAAATACGTATATATATCATTTGTCTATTTTGTCTGACGAGTATTTATATACATATCTCTTATTTTATACATATGCTTCTTAGAGGTACGTCTAAGAAAGAGTACAAATCTATTCATCAGCATTGCCGCTACCCGTTATCGAATCAAGATAATCAGCATGCGGCTCTCCAGAACTTCTAAATATTTACAAAGGAAGTGTGGAATCCACCAGCAAAGAGGAAAAGAAAACAGGCACAGAAGCCCAAGCCCTCGGAGCAGGGAGGCAGGCAACACCAGCTGCACCACCCTCCATGAAAATGATCCTTGGCTGCTCATCATTCATCTGGGCTTTGTAATGCTTCAATGCGGATGACGTAAGACAAATATCGAGGAGGCAAAAATGTTATTTACACTCCTCTACACAAGTCCGGACAAGATTTCGCAATATTGGCAAGTAAAAACTGTAACTATGCGTCGATTTTACTGACAAATCTCCTGAAATTATAGGCAATGTTTTGGCGCCCGAGATGGAATGCGCCGATAAAAACCGGGGGCGCATTCGAGTAACCCCGTAGTTGCCGGTCTTGTGTACTTGGGGTTATCGCGCCCGCACCCGTGGGGCACGATCTTTCAAACAATCGCCGTTCTCGTCAAACGAAAAGAGTAACGGGCACAAAACGCCGAAATATGAATGCTTATGCGACGGCCGCGCAAATACAATGCATAGGCGACGGAGGAAGGAGGTATTGGGCCGGCCGTTGTGGGGGAAACGCACGAAATCGCGTATGTAGACTTACCACCGATATGCGCACAACCCAAGGGCAAGATGCTTTCTGTCACAATGTTCAAACGATCATAACATACTCATCAAATATGATCAAAACTTTTCAAACATGTACTGTCGGAGGCGTCTTTTCAATGCGCATCGAACGCATTTACTATTTAGTTTGTTTTCATGTGGGCAAGGCATGCCATGAACCCGGGGTCCATTGGCGCAGACGACAGCTTGCATACTGTCATGTTGCGCTCGATTAGTATAGACTTGACATGTTTCGACTGGTCCATCGAAATAGTGTGGATAGTACTATCCCTAGTGATGTGCATCCCCAGTAGCCGCGACAGCTCACCCATGTCTTTGATCTTGAACCGAGCCCCAAGCTGAGCCTTGAACGTAACCAACCAATCCGAGTTGTCGCACGCGGAAGGGATGTCATCCACGTACACGCGATCATAGCGAGCAATGTCCCAATCCTAAAAAAATAGAAGAAGGGGTCCGGCATGCATTGCTGTCGCCCGTTGTCGACAAGCCAGTCTCACAGCGGCGTGTTGAGCTCGGGGGGGTGGGGGTCTGCTTAAGGGCACAGAGGCAGCGTTTAAAGTGGCACACCTCCATGGTTTCGTCCGTAAAGCCGAGAGACTGACGAATGTACACACCCTCCTTGATAGGGGCATATAGGAACGCGGTGTCAATGTCCAACTGGCAGAGTTCGAGGTCCATGGCGACGGAAATGGCAAGGAAAAGCCGGATGCTTACCATTCTCATGACATGGGAGAAAGTCCAAGTGTTGTCAAGGCCTGCTCTCTCGCTACAACCTTTCGCGACAAGTTGAGTGATGAGGGCGCCCGCCGGCGGCGCAGCGGCGGCGGCCCCGGAGGGGGGTGCGCTCGCAGGCCCGTCGGCATCCCCTCACCTCCCCGTGGTGGGCGCTGGAAACCCCGTAGCCGTGCCAGGCCTGGCACGGTAGGGGGCTAAGAGGGCCGACAGCTCGATCCGTGGGATCAGCAGCTGTCGGGAAAGCCCTGTACAGAGGGCTTTTGAAAAAAATAATTTCTGTGCACTACCGGCGCCAAGATCTCCCGCTCGGCCCGTCCGATATGTTTTTTCGCGCACAGATACTCCTAGATACAGCCTTACTTTTAGGAGTGGGACCTGTACTACGGCAGCGTTTGATGGCGAGGAGGGTACGGCCGGATCAGCGGTGGGAGGCGGGTGTTGGAGCTGGTGGTGGCTAGCCGGGAAGCAGCGCCAGGAAAGGGCGCTCGCTAGCTATCGACCAGCCCTGTGCCGGTCGAACCTTACCGAGAGGTGAGGCGAGACATGGCACAGGACGGTGGCTAGTCGCAGGCGGAGGAGCGGCTACAGGAGGCAGCGGCGATCCTCAGGATCATCCGCCGCCGAAAAGCCCTGTACGGAGGGCTTTTTTTGGACACTAAAATAATGTCCGTACCCGGCGTCACGCAAGTTGGGGAGCAGCACCAGGGTAGGGCGCTCACTAGCGCGCCGCTACGTCGTCCAGCGTCATCTCCCGGGGGGAGGAGTCAGCTGGGACGGCAAGGAGGACAGTCGCGACGGGAGGAGCGACACGATCTGGCGGCGACGACCCTTTGGGTCGGCGCCGCCGGAAAACCCGGCACGGAGGGTTTTGCTTAATTCCGGGCGCCCGCGGCCCGCCGGATCCGGCTATGGTGACCTGCCCCCCCCCCTCTTCGACACCCACTACCCCGACAGACCTTCATACTCCTAGGAGTCCTTGAGCGTGGGCCCGGGTGAGCGCGGAGGCCCCCGCTCAAGAACAGGCTGCTCGGTGGACGCGCGATCAGAGGGGGGAGGGTACGGCCACAGGCCGGAAAACCGACAGGTACCCGGGTACCAGACAGAGAAAAAACCGGGGAAATGAGCGGGGAAAATTCAGGCGCGGAGGCAGGAGCGCTAGTTTTTTCTATGTCTGTGCGTCTCGGTCCCCCCCACCTGTCCTCGAGGTGATGGGGGACCTCGACACGGAGGACCGCCGCGTCGGTGGACGCGGCAAGACCTTGGGGCGGGGTTTACGGGATGGAGCGGCGGGATCGACGAGCGACCGCGCGAGGAGGGGTTTTTTGCCAGCCTTTCCCCTCCTACCTTCGGCAAGACCGAAGTCACGCGGGAGCTAGATTAGGCTGGCCCGTCGTCCCTCCCGAACGCCGACCGGCCTAGGCCGGTCGACACCCCGGTTCGGCGGGAGCGGGCCGTGCATCGTGAAGGTCGAGCAGCAGTTTAGTTTTGCATTTCTAGACGAGTGGATTTATTTTTAGATCTGTTTTTTCTTGATTACAAAATTATTACGCTGTTACTGCTTAGGTGGGGGGACTGTGGCAATTACTGCGGTTGCTTACAGTTATATAACTCCCGAGGAACGTCGAGATACACATTGCAGATAGGTGTGCCGATAAGAAATGAACCTGGTCGGAGAGACCCGGGCCCAACTTGCTAATAAGTCCTGTATGGCGAAGTAGAGTGGCCCGTGAGACGACACTCGGTCCAGTTTGCCGGGACATGTTGTGAACAATTTCAATTTCAATTTCAATTGAGTGATGAGCGATTTGATACTATATCGTGCGGTGTGTGGGGTGCCGGTGCGGCTCATGACGATAGCTAGGATTTTGAGGACGGTGCCCGGCTCGTGGTGGGGGAGAGTAAGAGCGGAGAGGGGTAAACTTGGTGCGCATTATTAGCTCCACGGTATCGGATAGGCTGATATCGGTACAATCTCTCCATTCCCCAATTCGCATTTCAGTTATCGAGGAGCATCGGCGTCGGTTGTTTGAGTAACCTACGACACGAAATTATAGAATGCGAGTGAAAGTTGGCTTGTGTGCGTGGGGGTGTGGGGGCGGAGTGTTGAGGGGAGGAGCCGTTCCGGGCGGGCGGCGGGACAGGAGGTGAGAGAATCGGTGAATGAACTTTCGTCGGTGTCCACTATTTGGGTGTGCATATGGGATGGGGTAGGGAGTTTGAGTGTGGGAACTAGGGAAAAGGGCGCAAAGGATTTAATAGGTATATTACCGAAGTTCGTTGTATTATGGCCTCCGTTGTTCCGTTTGAGTAGTGAGACGAGGAGTTGCATGGCATGGTTGTATCGGTCATGTCGGAGGCATGACATCGAGGGGCGATTGCTTGCCATATGACCATCGCTCGTGTACTTGCCACACATGGGGTTCCATGCCAAGAGTCAAGAGCCTCCGTTATTGCGTTCGAGTAGTGACAGAAGGGGGGGGTACAAGGCAGAATTGCGTCGGTCTTGTCGGAGCCATGACATGGAGGGGCGGCTGCCTACCATATGACTATTGCTCGTGAATTGACCACACATGGGGTAACGGAGGATGGAGTTCCATGTCAAGATTTTAGTGTTGTGTGATGCGTATTGTCCTATGACATTACGTTATAAGAAAGTGCATTGGTACTCTTTGCTAATTATATTCGTGCTTTTCCATGAGAAGGACGTACTGCGGTTACGTCACCACTGCAATTTAACTCGAGGTCATTGTACAATATTGTACAAGCTGGGCCTCTCGGTACGTACAATACGCACCATTAATCTAATATGCTGCATTGCTCGTTTATTTGATTTCCCGAGACAGACAACCCACGGCGCTTACATGTTCAAACCGTTACAAGAGTCCTAGCGCCAAGCACGATGATCAAGCGAGACCAAGCAAGAGCTAGGGAGACATACACACTTAAACATTATTTATTCAATTATATTATAATGCTAGCACAATACTTACATCTTCAATTTCTCCATATGCACTTCGATCTTTAGTGACAACACCAACAAGCAAGTTTCGATTTGTGCTAGCAACTAGATTTCAGAGGAAAAGTGCCAAAGTTCAGTACTCCCCACATGTATTATTGTTTGTATATGTGTTTGGGTTGGATGTTGGTGATGAAGAGGGGTGTTTTCATCAAGTCCGCGCCGTTCCCGGCAGCGCGGGCAAGGAGCCCCCGTGATTGATGGTATTTGTTAGGAGGGCGTCTGTATGGTGGAGACTATATTTGCGGGCGTCGGACTCGGGGTTGGGATATTTTGTATATGAGTGGGTCACTATGGGCTTGGGGGGTGAGCGTGATGGGCAGAGTCCATTCAATAATGTGTACTTATGGTCATGTGCCCGTACGGATTACTCCGTGTACGGCGAGGACTTGATCCGGCTATTTCTTCGTGGGTTCGTATCCATGAGTAGTTCAATTTTCGAGTCCCGACTCTAGTGTGCACTTCCGAAATAGGGAATCGTACTCCGCAAATATCTCTGATTTATGGGACCGGACCACATAAATATCTTATGTGTTCTTAGGGGCCGAGTTGTGGGAGTATCTCTTTTTAATGGGCACGGGTCGCGTAAATACATGTGTATTTTTAGCAGGGACCGGGTAATGGGAGATGTTTTTTGGGGGGGATTGGACGACGTAAATATCGTTGTTTTTAGGTTCCCAAGGAAAGCACATGAACATTAGTAAATTTATGGTTCCGTTGGTTTCGCTGTGACCGTGATCCTTTCATGTACTTATGCGTGGTAGCACAAAATTCTGCCCTTTGGGTCCGTGAGTGCATTTTGGATCATTTCGAATCTTTTCCAGAAAAATCCAAATTTTGCATTGTTGATTATGGGGTTTTCCGCTGTTTTTCCAAACTAGTGGTTTTACACTACCTTTTTTGTTTAATTTACAAAGCTTATTTCTTATTCTATTATAAAATTTCACCGATATTCTTGCCCCCATACAATGTGGAAACGTACGGGTACATCTCAATTCCCATATTGTATGCAGTGTAATAAACACACTCGAAGTACTTTGTCGTGCGTCCCATACAATCAGTTGAATGCTTTTGGTCCCTTCGGCAAGTGCCACAAGCAGTGTCAAATTATACTCATCCGGCTCATAAAAAGACACTTGCCAGCACAGAGACCGGAGATATTCATGACTGTTTTTCGACTAAAGAATGATGTACTGAGTAATGCCAAAAGGTTTATCGCATGGTCACTGTGTTCCATCAAATAAACATTAGATTCACGACGCAATTACTAAAAATCGGAACATGTGGAAGGAAACAAAATAATTATTACATTGGTGAGTCGGAACATGCGGTTTAGGATACCTCTCACTCATAATCACTTTGCAAAGTCACAATTACGACCACACTAGTCAATAACTCTAGCAATTGCATGAAACGAGCAAGACATCCTCTTGGATAACCTCCCTAGTGTTCTTCTTGAAGGCGTCATGCATTAGCCTACTTGCCCAATTGAATAGTCGCTAATGTGCCAAAAGGTTGCATGCACGGCCAAATTAATACTGGCGGGCCATCAAAGCCGAGTCCGGGTACTGTGATGCATGAGCTTTCCTCCATTTTAACACACAAACGCTTTTGTCCGTTTCTTGAGACATCTCAATATAACGCTCAAAGTCGTATTTTGTCACGTGAAGACCTACAACAAGTCACACGACTCGGTTAGATCCCATGAGAGAAATGCAATCAGGTTCTCCCAATGAATTTCGACGACATTACTTTGCACTTGTCAAGATGTGGCGCTCCTTCTACTGAATATGCACACTCCTCCTCCTGCTCCTCCTCCGCCTCCTCTTCTACGTCATTCGCCGGGCACCATTCCTTCGTGAACTCCTTTACAACTGTCATGATGGTCCAAGCGAAGTCGGACCTAATCCCCTTGAAGCTTAGGTTTTACAACTTGTATATGAAAAGAAAAAATAGAATGAATAATCATAAAATATTATATTGGGACATAGAGTACTCATGACACGAGCAATACTCTGAATCTAATCAGTATAGAATGTTAACATCGAAAGAAAATATTTTACAAATATCAAGCATATATTAATTTGTAAGTGAGCGTGTGTGTGTGTGTGTGTGTGTACGTGTGTGTGTACGTGTGTGTGTGTGTGTGTGTGTGTGTGTGTGTGTGTGTGTGTGTGTGTGTGTGTGTGTGTGTGTGTGTATGAATACCGGTCTCGGAGCGTCTTTGGAAGATGTTTAGGGTAGATTCGAGTGAAGCACAGCGGGTGTGGCAACGGGCGGTGGTGGAGTAACGTATGTATACTTCGATGAAATAGCCGGAACAAATATTGCCAGTGAGGGGGTGATCATATCCTAGTAGAAGGCCGGTGTCGATACCGGCTAGTTCGGCGCGGTTGATGGTGTGTGTGTGTGGGGGGGAGTGAAGTAGAGTTTACCATGATGTTAACTCACGTGTCTAGCGCTGAGTGGGCAGATAAGTGCTTCCCCAATCGGGGAGGAGCCGCCTTTCTTGGAGCCGTTCTTGTAAACGAAGTCTTACCAATTCCAGTCAAGGGCACATGCGTTAGGCGAAGAAGTTACTAGCGTGCGGTCTTGTGGACGATATGTGAGTGAGTGATTGGGGTTGGGGGGGGGCGATAGTAGATGCATGTCGAGTGTGGGGTGTATGATGTGTGGGGGTGGAATAGAGAGGGTGAGAAGGGGGAAGTGCGTGACGTAGACGAGTTCAAGTGCGTTGTGGATCGCGGTGAGTGCTTAGTGATGGGGAGGGAATGAAGGGCGCGGTCATAGCGAGAAGACTGGTGATGTGGACGATGTCAAATGCCCATGCATTTGGTGCCGAAGGATGTGGGGGTGGGGACGCATGTGTGAGGCTATGGGGGGAGAAAGGTGTTTGCTTCGTGCGGGGCGGGGGTATAGAGGTTATGGGTGTATGGAGAAAGGGTGTATTTGGAGTGTAGGTACGGCGCTTGTTTCCGTCGAGGGAGGATGATAAGCGTGGCACCGGGGGAATGGGAGGAGGTGTGTTTAGTTAGCACTAAAATGATATGAGACTCGATGATGAGAGCTATGGACGGTTCCCAAAGAAGATGTTAGATCATGGACAAGGGCTGAGACCACGGCCATCATTGGCGACCAAAGGGGGGTGGGGGGGGAGAAGCTGCTATATATATTTTTTGTGTGTGTTTTTGGTGTGAAAAGAAGAAGCTGTTGTGGAACTAAAAGAACCACCTGCCGCATATTTGTAAGCAATGTCCGAGGCTGCAGTGGAAGTACATTACCCAGCGTCCGGAATGATATATTCTTATATTATTAAAATATTGGGGTTTAACGGTTAGTAAACGTACCATGTTGAGTCCGCCTAAGGCAACGCGCGGAGACAAAGCGTCACAAGCGCAGTAAACTGTCCGCGGCGGACGCCCACCTGCTTTACCTATAAAGCAGCTCCTCTAGCTGGTAGCAGCCACCTTCTGCCTTTGCGCTCGCCCATTCGGCTCGCGCAACAGGCATCGTAGCTCTCGTAGCTGCGCAAGGTGATAGCTTACCCTCGACCGCGTCTACCACGGCCGAGACTCTTTACCCTGCTCGAATATACGATGGCTACAGACAGACAAGTCGACGACGAAATTTGCGACGCGCCGGAATTTGTTACATCAATAGAATTCAAAGAACATGAGCAACGCTTACTCGCTAACGCGGCCGCTTCAGAGGAGCGACTAAATGGCCGTTTTCAGCAAGCCTTTACCGAACTAACGGCTACGCTTAGCTCGACCATCATCACTCAACTAGCAGCAGCTAAGCAAGTCAGCACACAGCTAGCCAGTCCCGTCGGCGTATTCGACACGCCGAAGGGTGGAATTGCGGAGCACGACGCCCGCATCGCCTAGCTGCCGACCGAGCTACCCTCGATCGACCCCACCGTGCGACCCCTGGCCCCAGCCCCAGCGACGACGGTAACCCCAGCAGCCCTGCCAGATGAGGACTACCACATCGACACACAGCTATGGGGACCCTACATTGCCCCCGGCCTCGAGCGACCCCCCCGACATCTCAACGGCCCACAAATCTGGAAGCTCACCTGTGACACCTACCGCCACCTCTCCGCCCGCCGGCACAACGCCACGCTCGAAGAATACCGCGCCACGGCCTGTCACGCCGCCTACGCCGCCTGCGCTAACACGGCGAGCTTATCAGCTCTGGAAGACATTCAAAATTATCCCAAGGACTCACCGGAATTCGCGGCGGCGGTCGTCACCCTGCGTCAAAGCAACCACACCCACAGCGCGCTCGAGGAGGCCGCCCGTGTGCGGATATCCCACATCCGACACACCAAGGGCGGAGGGGAGACGAGCGATTCGGACCGCGTTTTCGCGGAACTCGCCTACGAGCGGTTCCTCAAGCCGCGACCGGACGTTGCCTCCTCCGAGTACGACAACCTACACCGAGCGTTCATCGACAAAACCCTCGAGTGTTCATTACTCGCTAGCGCCAAAGCCGCCGCGGGAGCTACCTTCGCGCGCAAGACTCCCGACCGACCCCCCCCCCGACCGGCCTACACCGACACCGAACCCCCGACCCCAACCCAAGCCCAAGCCACCACCGAGAGACAACGCCGACCCCAAAGACACGAAGACCAAGAACCCGGACAAGAACGCCTGACGGTGTGACCCGCCGCGCCACGTCCTGCAACGACCGTTCCAACTTCATGCGACACCGCGTGCGGAACAGAGCGTCCGAGTGGAAGCGATTAGGCGCGAGCGAACAAGTTCTAGGTTGGATTCGTCACGGGGTTCGCATACCTTTCATTGGCGGCCGGCGACCCCCACCTTTCAACAGCGGCACCTCCATGCTGAACGCAACAAAACAGCAGCTCGACTTCATGGACTCCGAGCTTCCCCGATTCCTGCAGTCAGGCGCCTGGGAGCCAGGCCAGCGCAGCAGATGGGTTTCCAGAATGTTTTTAGTCCCAAAACCGGGCGAAAACAAATGGCGACTAATTATCGACTTACGCCCCCTGAACAAGTACTGCAAGGACCACAAGCTAACTTTCGAGACACTCAAGCACCTCAAGAATGTGACACGGGCCGGCGACTGGATGGTGTCTTTCGACCTAGCGGACGGCTACTACACCCTGGGCATACGGGAAGAGGACAGAGACTTCTTCACGGTAAATTATCGCGGAACACTGTACAGACTCGCCGGGCTTCCGATGGGCTGGAAATGCAGCAGTTACTATTTTTGCCGGCTTACCGAAGTTTTTATCCGGCACTTACGCGAACCACTGCTCAACCCCACCGTACACAACCCCCGTCTAGCTACGCAACAACAGCCCACACGACCTACACCGTCCCGTCGCTATCTGCGCAACTCTCGATGGCGGGGTGTCCGATTACTCCCGTACATGGACGACTTCCTATTTTTTGCCGACAGCAGAGACGCAGCGTTACAACTCCGAGACCGCGTCGCGTGCCTACTCGACCGCCTCGGGCTAGGACGCAACCCCAAGAAAGGCCACTGGGAGCCGACGCAAATCTGCGAACACCTCGGCCTCCAAATCGACACCACAACCTCTACGTTCCGAGCCCCTGCTTCGAAACTACAGGCCATCGCTACCTTAGCCCGGACCCTCCTACAACGCTCTACGCGCGACGCACGATGGCTCCCTGCCCGGCAGCTCGCGGTGCTCGCCGGAAAAGCACAGTACATGTACCTCGCCATTCCAGCAGCCCGATTCTACCTCCGCGAACTACACGACGTCCTCGCTACGCGCACGGGATGGGGAGGCCGGGTGCAACTCACCTACCAGTTGTGACGAGACCTCCAATGGTGGACGCAAGTCCCCTCCGCCAACAACGGCCGCTCCATATTCTCCCCCATCGAGACCGCCTACCTGCACTGCGACAGCTCAGGTTACGGCTGGGGAGCTGTATTAAACGAACAGTTGGAAGCCCGAGGTTTCTGGGCAGCGACAGACCAGCAGCAGCACATCACCTGGAAGGAATTAAAGGCCGTGCGACTCGCCGTCCTTTCGTTCTTGCCCCTCCTGCGCGGCCGCAAAGTCCTCCTGCACGAGGACAACCAAGCAGTGGTGGCAGTCCTCAGTCACCTAACTTCGAGGTCCCCGGCTATGATGGACAAACTGCGCAAACTGTGGGAACTCATCGACACCAACGACATCAGCATCCGCGCGCGGTATATTCGCTCCGCAGCCAACGTCTGGGCCGACAGACTGAGCCGCGAAACCGACCGGGACGACTGGTAACTCAACCCCCGCATCTTCACTTACCTGAATTCCCTGTGGGGCCCCCACTCCATCGATAGGGTTGCCACGTAGGGCAGTACGCAGCTTCCCCGCTACAACGCCCGCTGGCGAGACCCCACCTCCGAAGCCGTGGATTGCCTCCATCTACCCGACAACCGCTGGACAGCAGAGACCAACTGGTGCAACCCACCTTGGACGCTACTCCCAGACCTCGTCAAGAAGTTACGCCAATCCGGGGCCGAAGCAACAGTCATCGCGCCTTATTGGCCCGCCAAACAGTGGTACCAACTACTAAGCGAACTTTCCGACGAACAGATCCTGTACCCCCCTCCCGAGATTTATTCTTTCCGGGCAAGCGCGGAGCGTACGAGGGCGTCGGACCGCCCGGCTGGAGCGTCACGGCTTTCCACGTACCGCCCCGTCTTGGCTCTACCGAACACGTGGTACACTCCACCCAACACCGACCACCCGGACGTCCTCGACAAGACCGCGGCACGACCGGACATCCGCGGACACCGACTACCAAGCCGCACCCGTAAAATACCGACTCGTCGAACCTGCGGCCCACGCACCGTGGCACGCCTCGATGCGCAACCATGTCGGCACACTCGTCGGCACGGACGACTTGGGCGACCTCGTGCTCGACCTTCTCACCGGCTCCCTCGCCCCCACCACCTACAACAACTATGGCACCGGTATGCGCCGTTTTACTGTTTTCTGCAACGAGGAAGGAATCACACCCCTCGAGGCGACCGCGGCCGACATGCTTCGATTTACAGCTTGGCTCGCCCGATCCGGAACCATCGCAGCCAACAGCCTCCATCCCTACTTCTCAGCCATTAACAAGTTCTTTCGCGACCACCTGAAGGAGCCAGTGGCGCTAGGACCCCTTCTCACGGACGCACGTCGGGGGCTCGCCATGCAGCAGCAGCCCATCACCGCCCCCGACATTCGCGTACCGCTCCCAGCCCCCATCGTACAACAGATGCTACTCTTCGCCCATCGACACTACCGCGCGCTCACCTGGCAGCCGGACAAGCTCGTACAGATCAAGACGTTCCGCGCGATGCTCGCAGTCTGCACCAACTACTGCTATTTTTGCCGCGCAGAAACCGGCGTACGTTGCCACATGGACGACATCGCGGTCGACCGAACGGGCGGTAACATACTGTTATTTGTACGAAAAGCAAAGGGAGACCAGCGTAGGACCGCGGCCGATAAACCGCTCCTGCAACTCCCTATTACTGCAGTACCGCTACTCGCGGACCTCCTGGAGGCCTTTACCGTTGGACGCACCACTTACTGCAACATCCTCGGCACTGGATCCAGACCAACTGCTTTTTGGGCCGTCACGCCCGAGGACCAGCCACACACGTGGACGGCCGGTACCATCACCGAGTGGATTCGTGAGGCGTGCAACACCATCGGCGCTGCACCCCCCACGCAATTCAAGTGGACATCGCATAGCCTACGTAAAGGCGCGGCGTCCGCAGCCGCATGCATCGGCGCACCCCTTACCAAAATCCGCTACATGGGTGGTTGGTCGAAAACCAGCGACGTCGTCACCGGCAAGTACATCGACCCCACCATGAGCGAAACCCCGGCGGCCTGGCTATTTTTCGGCTGGCTCGTCGCCAAACCCCCGGATTAGTAGCCTATGCAGACCTTCAGTCTATCTCAATGGCATAATCTGACTCCCAGTCGCTAAATTCTTATATTGGTAAAATATTGGGGTTTAACGGTTAGTAAACGTACCATGTTGAGTCCGCCTAAGGCAACGCGCGGAGACAAAGCGTCACAAGCGCAGTAAACTGTCCGCGGCGGACGCCCACCTGCTTTACCTATAAAGCAGCTCCTCTAGCTGGTAGCAGCCACCTTCTGCCTTTGCGCTCGCCCATTCGGCTCGCGCAACCCACCCACCCTTCCCAGAAATAACACCTCTGAATAGGTGTTTTAGTGCCTGTTTATCCAAAATGTAAGCAAGCTGTCATCTTTGGCATAATCTGACTCCCAGTCGCTAAATAGTAGACGGAGTACCGGCCCGAGGTACCTGTACCTAATCCTTAGTACAGGTACCCATCAAGATTCGGGAGCTGAAATGAGGAATTTGGAGCGGAACGAGCGGCACACATCAATCAATCCGGCACACCGTTGCACCTACGCAACCAGAACCTGCATATCGTTTTGCACGCACACCCGGAATTGGATAGGCGGATATTTTCAGAATGTCTCCTGCACCGGCTCCCGTGTTTTCCTGTTTCCTTGCGCTCACGTGCTTATTTCTTCCGGGCATGGTCACGGTACGCGCTACTCATAAATAAGCACGTTGCCCAGTTCAGCCTGAAACGGCGCGTCACATCCGACCACCGCCTCTTCTCCACCTCCATACACTAACGACGGCTGAAAAAAGCAAAGAAAACCCCTCGCTCTACACCCAGGTCAATACTCGTTAAGCTTCCTCGTTAGGTTGAGTTCGGGTTCCCTGTACTGGCTACGTCAAGTTCGCTTCCCCTCGCTGCACTTCAGGCTCTCGTAGTACTTGTGCTGAGTATACCATATTTTTACCACTCTTACTACTTGACCGAGTGATGACCGTTTGTTCGCACGCGGGGGCTTGCTATACGGAGGTGCAGGGCCGGCAATTGCTGGAATCCAGCCTGACTTGCACACCTATGGAGGAGAGGCCGCTGTTGGCCAGCTGCCGTTACTTTCAGTCATCGACGTACGCTGCCGTCAAGGCCGGTAACTTCCCCGCCGAGGCACTCCTCACCAACCGACTCTCGCTAACTCAGGCGTGCGAGATAGGCTGCCTCTCCGCCATCCAGCGAACACCGTGCTTCGCTGACGAGTTCAAAAAGCTCGCACAAAACATATGCTTCTGCCGAGCCCAGCTCAGCAACCGCTGTAAGCTCGGACTAGACGAGGTATTGCCCGTCGCCGTCGGGTTTTCTCTCAGCCGGAACCTCGACACGTCCATGGACGCGATGTGCGGGACGTGCCAGAAGGAGATGCTGGGCGCACAGTTTTGCCTACCCCTGCTTCCCTCCGTTCAGAACCTCTGTTTCGCAAACCCATAGAGAAAGGCGCGTTGAAGGGTCTGCTGCGGCGTCAGTCCGGGGCCAGAGAGGCCGCGCCGGGAGAGGAAATGTGGCTGTGTTTGTTTTTAGGGGGAGTGTATTGGAATGCACACCTTCATTCTGATTAATGATATTCGTAGAGTGACCCAGAAAAAATCGATGAATAGGCCGCGCTATGAATACGGGGTTTTCCCTGTCTTTAAATCTAGATCAGTGTTTTTAGTGCGTTTAAACCGCTTTTCTAACTATTGTAAGTAATCTTCTATTACATAAAAAAACCTGCTGTGTATGAAAGTAAACTGCTGTGAAAAATAATAAAGTAATGTGATCAGCTTTCTTTTGATGCTACTTTCCACTTTTCACGTGGCGTTGTTTTGACGAGGAGGGGGCTACGAGCATTATCTTGCCATTGCTGAGGCGAACCATGCGGCTTATTTCAGGTAAAAGCCGGTGAAGCATGTGCGAATAGGTCTACAACAGAGATTATTGGATGATGGATGAGCAGCAAAGGCCCGTTGTCGTTATGTCGTGTTTAGCATATTTGGGCTTGGCAAGCTATGGTACAAGCTGTTACGACTTCCCGTGCGTAATTTCAACTGTGCCAATAATGAAACTTGTCTATGAAGATTTTCATATAGCGCGTAAAAATATGCCAACACGAGGTCGCTTGTATCTGTGTGTGGGGGCATGTGTTTGTCGGGGTGGAGAGAGCGAGAGAGAGAGGGGGGGGGGGGGGGGGAGAGAGGGGGGGAAGGTGGTTGGAAGGGTGCATAGAATAGACGTAATGCAAACAAGGTAGCATGTTCTCCTCAGTGTTGGAGTGTTAATGAAATGTGAATGTTGTACGTGCCCTACCTGCGGGACTTAAAAATACTTCAGTTTACTTCCGAAATTTCTTTTAATGGAAGAGAAATGACATGTCATGTTGAATCTGTGGGGCAAGAGGGATGGAATGGGTGGCATGGCGGCTTTGGGGCTTTCCGTGCGTCGTGAGCATTCGACAGAGCATCACATAACCATTGTTGGGATGACATTCAAGAAGAAAATCTCCTCTAGAGAGTACAACAGATTGACTTCCGATGCTGCTTTTACAATTTCCCCAGCATATTCAGATATATTCAACTCGGCAACTACGAGAAAACGTCGGTACAAATATGGCACATATTTGCGTCAATTTCCGTACTTGAAACGAACTGTCGGATGAGACTCGGACAATTGTTTTTTTGAATACATAATTCATAAATAAAAACACCGTATACGACAGCTATATGAAAAAAACACAGGCATATATATACTGCTTTATTGTTGCAATGCCTGTACGGGTACTCCTGCTTCTCGCGCCGACGGTGTCGCTGTCGCCTATCACTTCATCGCCATTCCCCAACAGCACTCCACCAACCAGCCGTCCGCCTTCCTGACACCTGTGCCGGGCAGCTTCGTAACAAGTGCGCGTGCAGGGCCTGGATTACACTGTAAAACGCCGTTCCGATTTGTGAAAACATTCCAATTCCCTGCTGACCACACGCCCTTTCTCCAAAGTCAGCGCCCCGCCGTGGTATTTCTCACTCGGGCACGTCGACGGAGGCCGCCTGCGAAACGCACGCCCACGAGGTCAAAAAGGGGCGAAGGTACCCACGAAGAAACGAGCTGTGTTTAGAATGGCAGTAACCATAGAAAACGCAGAGGATCTCACCAGCCGGAGCTGGAAGAACCAGGGGTGGCTGGACACTTACCCGCTGGACGCGCGGTCGGTGCTGAGTTACTTCGCCGAGTCCATCTTTTACGATCCAAACTGTAACAACGAGATCGCGCGGAAGCACTTCATGGACCCCACCCGTATCGCGTGCGCGCCGCGCCCTCGCTTCCGCCACCCACCCCTCCAATCCTCGCTACTTTCGGTCACTCGTGTTTCGTCTGCTTCGTGAAATTGTTTTGTTATTTCCGTCGTTTCTCACTTCGGCGGTGCTTATACGAGGAGCAGAAGGAACAGGAAGGGCTTAACAATCTCACGCTGGTGTGCCGTTTCATTTACTGCAGAAATCTGCCTCCGGGAGTTGAGTACGTTGTGACCGAGTCGCAAGAGCCTCACCTGTTTGTGATATGCAAGCAGAAGCGTTCGCTGGTAGAAGTGACGGCGCAGGTGCGCAGCGGAAGGATAGGCAAGAGGGGCAGCCAAGGGGGGAAAGTGGATTACCAAGGGTGGGGGAAAAAAGGGGTGAGAGGTATATAAAGGACTACATAAGTGGATGAGGGGGGATATGGTAGAGGAGGGGCTCATCCTGTTTACCCTCCCAAGTCAGAGCGTGCTGCTGAGTGACTACGAAAGAATGTGGAGAATGAAAGATACGAAGAAAGTGATTGAGGAGCTTGTGATTGTTGTGGGACCATTTAGGCTCTGCATGGCACGAGTGTGTGGCTGACGGCAATGATGATGGTGCTCATCAGGTGTACTACTACATTCTGGATGGGGTAGTGTACCAGGCGCCCACGCTACATCAGGTGCTCTCCTCTCGGATGGTGCGCCCCCCCCCACCCCCTTCCTATAGAAAAGGGGAGGGAGCGTGTTGATGTGGACGCGAGGCATTAGATCACGGATGCTGTGCTGCGTGGGTGCTGTGGGGTTGCAGAGTCGTTGCAAATGGAACATTCGGCAGGCGCTTACCAAAATGAAGCAGCACTTGGACCCCCTCATGCAAGGTACAACACCTCCCCACCCTCTTTCGCAGTACACTCCCAGCTATACATCTGGTCACACAGACAAACACACACACACACACACACACACACACACACACGCATATAATCACACTCAAACACATTGACACACATATATTTACACATCACAAACACGAAGAACAACACGCGCGCACACACACTCGCGCTCTCTTTCATGTCAACACATTCACAGGCAGGCATACATACGTATACGCGCGCGCGCGCGCACACACACACACACACACACACACACACACACACGCATGCGCGCGCACACGCACATACAGACATGCACGCACATCAGCACGCACACGCATACAGGCATGCACATACACTCTCTCTCTCTCTCACACACACTCTCTCTCTCTTTCTCTCTCTCTCTAACACACACACACACACACACACACACACACATGCACAAACGCACGTAAGCACACATACAAACATTCATTTTCTCTCTATCTTCCTGTCTCTCACGCACATCCACGCACGCGCATTTCTCAGACATACACTCTCTACCACCCCTTTCTCTTTCTGTCACACACATCCACACACACACACACACACACACACACACACCGTGAATGTTTCCTTCAATCAGGGGGTGCTGAATCATTTGTATTGCCGGCCAATCGGGGCGACGCTAGCAGAACTTATGTACCGGTTGATTGGGTCATTCTGTCGTGTCGACTACTAAGCATGTGTGTATATGTGTGTGTGCGTGTGCGTGTTCGTGTGTGTGCGTGTGTACTTTTTGGTTGTCTGCAGTCAAAAATCAGGAGAGGGCGGCGGGGGACGGAGCGGTGGAAGGGGCGGCGGCAGCGGCTGAGGTAGTCAAGCAGCGTCCTCTGAGCCGCGAGGAGCAGGAGCACGCGATGAAGATCGACAACATTATTGCAAACGTGCTGCGCAAGGTAGAACTCCGCGAGGATGCTTACTAATGGTGTCACAGTAGACTGGGCGAACCTACCGCGCCAACAAATTACTGACACGTAGCTCGGCTCTTGGTAGAGACAGTACTGTACTGTGGTCCTGGCCGCATTGAATGATATGATTATTTTGTGAATTGCATTCGATTGGTGTGTGTGTGTGTGTGTGTGTGTGTGTGTGTGTGTGTGTGTGTGTGTGTGTGTATGTATCTCCTGATACGAAGTTGTATATTATTGTAAACGTTTGTATGTGGGCGGTTGCACAATGGTCTTGAGGTTGTGAATGCGTTGAGCAGTCGTTTGTTTACGTGTTCACAATATGTCAGCGTGTGAGAACGACGATTTCTGTTCTATTTACGTTTCCGTTTTCGTGACGTTTCGTTTTTTAATGGTAGCGGGCTTAGTATTGTTTCGACCTCCCCTGTGCCGCTGTCATTGCAGGACGTTCAGAAGGCAGCAGCTGCAGCATCGGTGAAGGGGGAAGGAGGGGGGGGGCAGCCAGCCGCGACGGTGCACCCTCTGTAAACTATTTATCTTTTCATTTGTGAATGCGAAGCAGCATTAGGTTTTGGGTGGAGGGGGGTGGAGAGGGAGAGTGGTGGGCACTGAGGAGTGAAATGGTTTGGTTTTCTGCAGGCTGCTAATGGGACGACGCAAAAGAGGGCAGCAATGGAAGGTGGGTCATATCGACCTCTGAGGGCAAGCGTTGGTGAGCGGGAAAGCATGTCGTGGGCCTGACTCCGCTATCATTATGCACTCATTTGTTTGCTTTGCTCCCGACAGGGGAAGATCCAGCAAATAAGCGAGCGCGGACATGATGTGGGACGCCGTCGCGGTCAGGCTTTACATGGACGCAGCACTAGTCTAGCCCACCGTCTTGGTTTTTGTGTAAACATATTCTTTGGCAGCATTGCGGTTGTGCTGTCAAATTTTTTTCGAAAAATACGATAGTGCTTATTGTCTTTTGTGTATTTTTCTGTTTTGGGGGCATTTTCTCCATTTTGACTGGGGGCTAGGAGATTGGGGTGGCTTATTGCTTCTTTATTCGAGCCCAATGTTGTGATACATGCATCCGTGTGCGTGTATGTGTGTGTGTGTGGGGGGGGATGAAGAGAGAGAGAGAGAGAGAGAGAGAGAGAGAGAGAGAGAGAGAGAGAGAGAGAGAGAGAGAGAGAGAGAGAGAGAGAGAGAGCGTGTGTGTGTGTGTGTGTGTCCACGCTTTGGAGGACACCTTCTACCTGAAAAGGGTCGCGTCTCTATACCTGATGGGCATCAATCTCCTTTTCTTATTGGGCGTGCCTGTTGAGCGTCCCTCCCATTTCTATTCACCATGACCTTCACATTTAATCGGACTGGCTGATAGGAATAGAGCATATACAGCGATTTATCTTCTTCCGACCTTCGCCCCCCTCCTCCCCAAATACTGCAAACCCCGAGAGAACAAAGAGCCCCACACGCTCGCTGTGTTGCAGCCTAATTAGTCAAATTGGGGGGTGTTACACGGTTTTTATCACATCGTCGATTGTGTAATATGAAGATGTTGTGTCACGGTTGGCAAGCTCTTTTTTCGAGCAGGATCACATAAATACACTTAATACTGTGCAAGCCTCGCCCCACAGTCTAATCAATGCTTTGATGCCAATGGACCCAACCCCAGCGCCCTCTACGCTCCATCAAAAGGAGCATACCAACCTCATTCAGGATGTATCACAACGCATCCTCCTTTAGCCTAGCCGCCGCGAGACCAGCACGCCCTGTGTTCCAATACAGATGCATTGTTGTGGGGGGTATATAATGAGCAAAGTGTGCACTATCGAAGCGAGGTGGATTCTTGGGGCTGTGTTACATGGTCATTCACTCTTCTGTTATTCAAATTCGTCTTTCTAAGACCTGCACATTAGTACCAACCAGACGACCAATGTTGGGGACACCAGCCGCTCGAATGCAGCGGAGCATCCTCAGGGTAGAGGGTGGGTGACGGTCAAGGGTGTTCTCTGTGATTGAAATAATACACGACGCATTATGGCACGGGGGGTGAGGGAATGAGTGTCGGGAGCTAAACAACAGGGATGGATAAACTAAGGGGGGAGAGGTTCGACGAGTTTGCAGCACTCAAGCCAGCGCGGATGAGGGCGAGCCCCGCCGGCTTGGCCGCCTGGCTAGCCAGCCTCCAGTCCGTGTCGGCGCCGAGGGAGAAGTCAGGGTTGGGAGGGGTGCGGGAAAGTGGGGGTAGCACGGGACACGAGCCGTAGCTGGCAGCCAGCTCAGGGGTGAAGGTGACAAACGCTGCGTGACGCATGCGGCGGTGGCGCTCCAGCTTGGCCCCAATCTGCTGCCCTGCAATGGCGGCCGCGAGAGTTATAGCGACCGCATAGGGCGGCATCAACAGCGCCTTGCGCAGCATTCCCACCACAGGGATGGATAAATGAACTGCAAGGAACCAGCCGGGGCTGAATTTCTCAAAGTTCTCTCGCCACGCGCCGCAGGGGAGGTTCACTGCAGCGGTGAAGGCGCTGACGGCGGCAAACTTGACGGGGAGGGCGTGTGGGCGGAGGTGTCGCACAGCTTGAGTGCGTGCCACGGCAGCCCGCATAGCACAAATGGCAGGTGGGCACTTCATTTTGCCTGGCAGTGCTATCAGCCCACCCAAGGGACCCATGAGGCCGCGCAGGGGGCACTTTCCGCCGGTGCTGGGAGCGCTGGGCGCCGTCTCGCCCGTAGACCCTGTTGATTTATTAGGTTTTGAATTAGGGTTATTGCTGCGTTTGGCTCTGCGCTGCGCCCGCCTGCGCTTGCCGTGGCCGTCTCCTCCCGGGAAAACGCCGAAGCCTCGGGCTATGCCGATCGAGGCGGTCCCATTCATCAAAGGATTCCGGCGAGAGGGGGTAACTGGGGCGTTGGCGTCTTTTACCAGACCCCAGGCTGTCCCTACGCGCCGAGCTGCCGGCACTTCGCTGGGAACACTAGGGTTTAGGGTTTGCCGGTCCTGCTGCTTCTGTTCCGGCAGATGTTGCTCTGGCTCCGCGAAACGCGTCAGGGGCACCACGCCAGAGGGTCCATGAAACATACGCAGAACAGACTCAAATCCGGTGGACGTTTCTTCAAATATGGGGCGACGACCAGTGACGCTAGAGGCGGGCAGACGGGGGTTGGCCACAAAGCGGCGCGCGTAAGCTTCGCCCTGCTCGGCGGAGACACGTGACAGGAAAGGGCAGCGCTGGAGCGCGTCGCCCACCGGGTCGAGGCCGTACGCAGGGCAGCCCATGGCTTGCGGGACCACCAAAAAACTACACGTAGAGTGGTATGAAGTGTGGATCTCACTGAGTGCTGCTGAACGCCACGGGAGGGTGGCGGTGTGCTATCGGGAAGTCGCTGGGCAGTGAAAGATATGCACGGGCGGGAACAGGTAAGTGGGATTACGACTGCTCTAGTACGGGCTCATAAATATATTGGGCGGCATCACGTCATCAGGTACAGGTACCTGTACTTCATATGACTGCTGTCACATCAGTCTTCACAATACTGCTTCGTACCGTATCAGCTCCTTGAGCAGTACAGATAGCGACTGCTGTGTCATCAAGCGATGAAAATATTAGTCGATTTTAATTACATGAAAAGTAGTGGAATCCACCAGCAAAGTACACTCCTCCACAAAAGTCCGGACATGCATTATGTTAAGCATAAACTACCTGTAGTCAAGAACACGCTCCCCTCTCACCACGTCAAGCACGACGATACCCGAGTACCACCCAATTGTAGGAGAGCCGAGAAGCAAGCAGTAATCCGCCATCCGGGGTGGTTAGACCTCAGCTTAAAGCGGGTGTTGTCGGTCATTCGGTGGAGTTTGTCGAATTAAGCCCATAAACTCCCGAGAAATTGTCTGAACTACACACGTCATTTTGAGCGCCACGCTTGGGCATTGCTCAAGCGCTCATACCGAGCTGCATACTTCTCTGTGTTCCACATAACCGTATTTTTGGGGGGTTTTTGGAGGGGGTTTGGAGGCGTGGGTGCCGTGTTCAATGCGCGAGGTTTGGTTTGCGGGTGTGTGAATAGAGCACGGAAGTTCACGCCGCTGGCACGGGTGATATTTTGGAAAGCAGGCGAGCAAAAACGCACATGACGCAGGTTTGGATAAACACTGCATGCTCTAAACATGCGAGGGCGATTGGCTTAGGGGAGGGGCGAGGTCCAACTTGGCCGTTAAGGACGCATCACGTTGGCGATGATGTTTGGAATGCTTGGGTATGTGCTTGTGCCAACCACACCCGCCCCACGCGTGGCACGTGTCGGGAATTGGGCTCGGAGGTCAATAGGAATGAAGAATTGGTAAACATATATCGACAAACCCCGCACAAATCGTCTCAGGAGGTGAGCCGACTTCGATGGGTGTTGCTTGGCACTGCGGCTCAGCGGTGCCGGAATAGTTTGTAGATTAAAATAATTCATAACAAATCGATTTGTGGGATTTTGAACTCCGGAGTAAATGCGTTAGACGCGCATTGAAAAGACGCGTCCAACGGACATTGTATAAAAAGTTTTGACCATATATAAGGAAGTTATGATCGCTTGAACATTGTTGCCGAAAGCGGCTTGCCCTTGGGTTGTGCGCATATCGGTGGTAAGTCTACATACGCGTTTTTTTGCGTTTCCCCCACAGCGGCCTGCCCAACACCTCCTCCCTCCGTCGCCTATGCATAATATTTGCGCGACCGTCGCATCAGCGTTCATATTGCGGCGTTGTGCGCCCGTTACTCTTTTCGTCTACCAAGCACGGCGACTGTTTGAAAGAGAGTGCCGCACGGGTGCGGGCGCGATAACCCCAAGTACACATGCCCGGCAGTGTTCGAATTTGCCCCTCGCAGTTGTCGGTGCATTCCATTTTGCGCGCAAAAGCATTGCCTGGGATTTCAGGATATTTGTCAATAAAATCGACGCATGATTGCATTTTCTACTTGCGCAGGTGCGAAATCTTGTCCGAACTTTTGTAAAGGAGTGTATATGAAGAAAAGAAAGCATTAGGCACATAATGAGCCGAGGCCCTCGGAGCAGGGAAGCGGGCAACAGCAGTTGCCCCACCCTCCTTCAAGGCAATGATAATATCATCCTTCTTGTTCGGCGCAACACTTTATGTGACTTGATGCATGATCCTACTTTGTTAGTCCTAGCGATATCACATACCTGGGCTTGACGTCCGCTTTAGTTGCCCCTTTCTGAGCTAAATTCTCTCTAAAACGTGCACGATCATTAGACGATGGAAGTCATGACTACATTGAAATTACGCAAACATGTGAGAGTTCGACGAGACAGCACCCTGTAGTGTTCTAGGCCACACCGCATATCAAGCCGTATAAGTGAGTCGTAAAGCGCCGTATGTGTACGATACATATACATGCATGAGTGGAGGGTAATATTGATTAATTCAGCCCGAGTCGCGAGTGAGCGTGGCGAGCGAGTTATTGTTTAATTTAGGACCACGCTTGTCGGACAAGCGTAATAACCGCTATGGCTCCGATGATGCGCATGACTTAACATAATTGGACCCCTATATGGTACAAGCACGACAAGGTGCTTTTGACGAGGGTAGCTCGTTATATACGGTTGGCACCTTGAAAAGTACCCTCCCGTCTTACAACCTAAGGTCTAAGGTATTATCGTGGATTCGTTGCGGTTTCCCGCTCACTTTGAAGAGCGCCCCCCCTACCACCACTTGCCGATATGTCTAATCATATAAATCAGCAGACTAGCACTTTGAGTTCGTAGACTCGTCTAGACATGAGATGGTGTCCGTCAGCCACGTCTCTCTGTCTGACACGCCACTTGCCGTGATGAACCCCCTAGGCGCTATCTTTAAGCCTCGTATCTCTAAAATGCGCTTAATCCGCTTTAGCTACTGTGAATAATGCGTGCGCGCGATCTGTTGCTCCGTCGATGTTGCTAAACTTTCAGTCACTACATTATGAGCTTACTTTAAACGTGAGTTGTCGTATCACGCCCAACCTAATTGCATTGGACATTGGATAGAAAACTGGGGCGCCCGCCGGCGGCGCAGCGGCGGCGGCCCCGGAGAGGGGTGCGCTCGCAGGCCCGTCGGCATCCCCTCACCTCCCCGTGGTGGGCGCTGGAAACCCCGTAGCCGTGCCAGGCCTGGCACGGTAGGGGGCTAAGAGGGCCGACAGCTCGATCCGTGGGATCAGCAGGTGTCGGGAAAGCCTTGTACAGAGGGCTTTTGAAAAAATAATTTCTGTGCACTACCGGCGCCAAGATCTCCCGCTCGGGCCGTCCGATATGTTTTTCCGCGTTCAGATACTCCTAGATACAGCCTTACTTTTAGGAGTGGGACATGTACTACGGCAGCGTTTGATGGCGAGGAGGGTACGGCCGGATCAGCGGTGGGAGGCGGGTGTTGGAGCTGGTGGTGGCCAGCCGGGAAGCAACGCCAAGAAAGGGCGCTCGCTAGCTGTCGACCAGCCCTGTGCCGGTCGAACCTTGCCGAGGGGTGAGGCAAGACATGGCACAGGACGGTGGCTAGTCGCAGACGGAGGAGCGGCTACAGGAGGCGGCGGCGATCCTTAGGACCAGCCGCCGCCGGAAAGCCCTGTACGGAGGGCTTTTTTTGGATGCTAAAAATAATGTCCGTACCCGGCATCGAGCTCGTTGGGGAGTAGCACCAGGGTAGGGCGCTCACTAGCGCGTCGCTACGTCGTCTAGCGTCATCTCCCGGGGGGAGGAGTCAGCTGGGACGGCAAGGAGGACGGTCGCGACGGGAGGAGCGACACGATCTGGCGGCGACGACCCTTTGGGTCGGCGCCGCCGGAAAACCGGGCACGGAGGGTTTTGTTTAATTCCGGGCGCCCGCGGCCCGCCGGATCCGGCTACGGTGACCTTCCCCCCCCCCTCTTCGACACCCACTACCCCGACAGACCTTCATACTCCTAGGAGTCCTTGAGCGTGGGCCCGGGTAAGCGTGGAGGCCCCCGCTCAAGAAAAGGCTGCTCGGTGGACGCGCGATCAGAGGGGGGAGGGTACGGCCACAAGCCGGAAAACCGACAGGTACCCGGGTACCAGACAGAGAAAAAACCGGGGAAATGAGCGGGGAAAATTCAGGCGCGGAGGCAGGAGCGCTATTTTTTTCTATGTCCGTGTGTCTCGGTCCCCCCCACCTGTCCTCGAGGTGATGGGGGACCTCGACACGGAGGACCGCCGCGTCGGTGGACGCGGCAAGACCTTGGGGCGGGGTTTACGGGATGGAGCGGCGGGATCGACGAGCGACCGCGCGAGGAGGGTTTTTTTGCCAGCCTTTCCCCTCCTACCTTCGGCAAGACTGAAGTCACGCGGGAGCTAGATTAGGCTGGCCCGTCGTCCCTCCCGAACGCCGACCGGCCTAGGCCGGTCGACACCCCGGTTCGACGGGAGCGGGCCGTGCATCGTGAAGGTCGAGCAGCAGTTTAGTTTTGCATTTCTCGACAAGTGGATTTTAGATTTGTTTTTCTTTATTACAAAATTATTAGCTGTTACTGCCATTGGAGAGGTTGGGATTAGTGGTTCACGGTCTACCTCACGCTTCTAAGTCATGTATGGCATAGCATAAGGGGGGCCCCAGAGACTCCAACCGGTTTTACTGGTATTGGAGTGTTTAATTTCAAATTTCAAATAGAAAACTGGCGATTGGACAACAACGACACGACGGGAGGACAACAACAACACGACGGGAGGAGCGATAGACGGCTACCACTTGTAGCTGTGGTTATCCCCCCTGCCCCTAAGGGAGAGGGAAGCCTATGCCAGGAGGAGAATTTCAACGAGAAGAGCGGTTATTATCTCGGACGAGGGTGCGTGTGGATCGAGTCGGAGCCTTCGATGACTTTAGCGAGAACGTTTTTCGCCTCGCTTATCTCCCTAGCTCCGGAACAACCATGGCCGTACAAGTGCCTAGGTCCGGCATGCCCGACTTGACAAGGTCATGTTGACCAACTAGGATGATTAACGCCCTCAAGCGGCGGGAGGAGGCGGCGCGTCGTGGAGATAACGACATGAAATAAAAGTCGTAGCAATAGACCGTACATGTCCCATTATTTCAAATAATGGGGGGAAGGGGTGGTAAGGGGCGATGCCAAGATATAGTAGAAGCATGGCAGCTTGTACTCTTGCCACCGCGCTATGGATTCCTTCCAAAAAAAATCGCAGCCCCTTACATCCTTTGTCGTGGTCAAGCACCGTCAGAGTAACCGTCCGGCCTTTGGAAGAAACATCGATGTATTCATGGTATCATGATTCATTCGCCGCACAATGTGCATAAATGCGTCCATGAATCAGTGCCCCATTTGTGGCGGTTAGCCTCTCAAAGCTAAACGCTAGCACAAATCTGTTCTAGTCTGTCTAGTCTTGTTGCTGTAAGAAGGCAAAATGCTATTGTCGAGAGGCAATTGATGAGAGATGTTTCACTGCTGTACTTGGGCAGTAGATGTTGTTAATGAACAAAGGAATTGTTAAATGGTTCTGTCACCTCCCTCTACTGCACTGGGCTTAAATAGGTTTCAGCCCAGACTAGTTACGCTTGCAAGCTTTGCTTACGTGTCAAGCGTTAGTGCTGTCTAACCGTCGCCTGTCCTCGGGACATGGCCTTTCAGCTTCCTCGGTCTTACGACGCTGCACCTTCTGCATTGAAGAGCTTGTTCTGGCGCGTCTTCTGGCTAGTTAGACTAATTATGCATATCTGTACGTACCGGGAGGTATTAGTCGTACTGTAGCATTAGCACCATTATAATATAGCAGTAGCGACGTACCCACGAGTATACGTCCGTCCGATGGAAAAGCACGAATTAATATCCGTAACGAGTACATGTACAATGTCCTGCAATGTACTGTTGCAGGACTGTACTCGTCACACTCGTACCCTCCCCCTCTTGACAGATCAATGAGGCCGCCGCGAGGCAGACCTCCGTGGTTCTAGGCTCCTTTACTGAAGCAGTTACTGGGACTCAGGAATGCGCGCTGGGAAAGCGTGCATGAAATCAATGTAGGCCTGAGTCTTGGCGAACTTGCGCCATTGGGGCGTCTCCAAGAATTCTTGTAACGCTATTGTTCGATGCACCTCGTTTAACCGGTGCCAGACAGGTGGAATGTCGTCATCACTGAAGTGCGTCATGAAGAGCAAATATTTCCCTCGTCGTCCAGGTAGAGACTTGATGCACACAGCAGATATGTGTGAAACGTCAAACTCCTCATCGTCTCCTTCAGGTACAGTCACAGGAACAGCTGGTCGTAGCGAAGCGGTAGAGCAGGGTCGTAAGTTGTTAACATGGAACACAGGATGTAAGCGTACTGTCGCTGGTAATTTCAATCTGTAACTGTGTTTTCCAATCTGCTCCTCCACTGAAAAAGGTCCGAGCTGTCTGTCTCTGAGTTTCCTGTTCGGTTGTCCTCGAAGAAAAAGGTTTGCTGTGACGACTGACACCTTGTCTCCCTTAGCGAAGTGTGGCGCCGTAGACGGTTCTGTGCGCGCCTGCATCTCGTCCTTATGTAGTTGTAATACTGAGCGTACCAGGGTGTGTACCTCCTGTAACAATCTTAACCGCTCTGTTGCGTCTTGCGAAATTGGAATCGATGGTCGCATGCTGAAAAGCAGGTCAGGAGGCTCCTCAGGAGAGAAACTAAAGTTAGCCTCGAACGGTGTGTGCTCAATTCCGAGTGCACGCGAAGCATTGTACGCAAACTCCACTTGCGGTAAAAGTGTCGACCAATCAGAGCCATCATAGCAACAGAAGCAACGAAGAAGCTGCTGAAACGTGATGTTCACGCGTTCTGTGAGTCCGTCTGTTTCTGGGTGTCGGCTGGTAGACATGTTCAGACGCGTTCCAAGGCGTCGCCAAAGAGTCTGCCAGAAGGCGCTGACAAATTTCGGATCACGGTCGCTGATTAGCACACGGGGAAGTCCATGTAAGCGGTAGACTCCCTGTAAAAATAAAGTTGCAGTTTCTTCGGCAGTAATCGACTCTGTACATGGCAGAAAATGGGCCATTCGAGTTAGATGGTCCACTACTATCAGCACACTGTTAAAGCCATTGCTCTCAGGCAAGTGTGTCAGGTAGTCAAGACCAACTGTGTGCCACGGTCTGGGTGGAACAGGTAATGGGTAAAGAGTCGCAGCCATCTGCGGTCGAATCTTTGCTCGTCGGCACACGACGCAGCGTTCACAAAAATCTTTCACGTCTTGGCGGATTCGTTTCCACCAGAATCTGTCGAGTGCCTTAGCAAGAGTGCTAGCAACTCCTCTGTGACCGGCTGACGAACTTTCGTGCAGCTCTGTGATCAATCTCAGTCGGAGCTCAGAGTTCTGTGGAATACAGAGGCGATTGAGACGCCAAAAGTACCCGTCTTTGGCTTCTATCCGGCTGTCTCTTGTCCACTCACCATCGTCCCCATAAAACGAATCCTGTGAGAACCCCTCGCGAATGAGATCAGCGAACTCAGGGCTCAGCTGCAACGCTTCAACAGTCAGTAAATTTAACTGTGCGTCTTCAAACAGCAGCTGGGACTTCCGTCGTAATTCTCGATCTGACGGAACCTCGCCATCCCAAAATAAGGGTACTGTGGCCTGAGGTACGAAGTCTGGACGCCGGCTTAACGGGTCGGCTTCGTTCAGAGCTCCCTTGCGATATGCAAGTGTCATCGAGCCCACAAACGGTTGCAAATCCCGCAGGTATCTTGCTTGCCGCTTGTTCAGCATGTTGTTCGGTTGCCTGAGCAGATGTCGGAGTGTGTCGTGGTCTGTTACGACAAGGAACTTAGAACAGCCTTCAAGATAGCACCTCCAATGCTTGACAGCTTCGCATACGGCCAAAGCTTCTAAGTCGTACGCAGAGTAAGTGTTACCACGCTCAGCTGGATTCAACTTACGCGCCCAGTAAGAGACTGGTTGAAGACCGCCTCCTTGGTCTTGCAACAGGACTGCTGCAATCCCCACTGTTGAAGCATCTGTAGCCACGGTGAACGTCGCGTCCGAGCCGACCTCCGGAAGGATCAGGCATGGCGCGGAAATGAGCCGTAACTTGAGAGTCTCGAAGGCTTCCAAACAGGCAGGCGTCAGCGTAACCTTCTGTGGCTGGGACTTCCGCAGTAAGTCCGTCAATGGAGCCGTAAGGTCGCTAAAATGGTGTATAAATCTCGCATAGAAGTTGCAGAACTGTACGAAACTGCGAACCTCCTTCTGCGTCTTGGGCACTGGCCAGTCTGCAACGGCCTCGACTTTCTTTGTGGAAACCGAAATTTTCCCGGCTGACACAGTGTAGCCCAGATACTCCATTTCTTGCAATCCGAAGAAGCACTTCTTAAGGCGTAATTTCAGCCCTTCCTCCTTAAATCGCTGTAGCACTAGACGTAGGTGCTGCAGGTGCTCCTCCAGTGTCCGGCTGTATATACAGACGTCATCCAGGTAGACTGTCACGAACTTATGTAAAAAGTCGCGAAGAATGTCGTTCATCATCCTCTGAAATGTAGCTGGTGCATTACACAGCCCAAACGGCATGGCGACCCATTCCATCAATCCATCAGGGGTCTGAAAAGCCGTCTTATGAACGTCTTGATCACGCACTCGAACTTGCCAGAATCCAGAAGCGAGGTCGAGGTGTGTGTAAAAATTCGCGTCCTTAAGTTCGTCCAGTGTGTCATCCACTCTCGGAAGTGGGTAGGCGTCCTTACGCGTAACCTCGTTAAGGCCACGGTAGTCAATGCACAGACGTAGCGAGCCATCAGCTTTCCGCACAAAAAGAATTGGCGAGCCAAACTCACTGTAGCTGGGACGGATCAGACCAGCTTCTACTGCGTCTTTGAGCTGTCGATTAAGCTCAGCGCGTTCAGCTGGAGACAGTCGGTTCAGACGTTGACGTCGCATCGGGCCAGTTGTTTCAATGGGATGGTCCCACTGTCGGCTTACATGTGGAGAGTCGACAGGTTGCAGTAACTCCGGGAAGTCATCGAAGAGTATTGACCGGAAGTTGTCACGTTGGTCTGCCGTTAGTTCCTCTCCAGTGTGAAAGTCTGTCGACTGTTTAGCGGCTGACGTAAGTTCAATGACGTAAAAATCAGCATGACGTCCCCTGCTGCGGCGCGTCTTGCGCATCAGCTTCTGAACTTTCGTAGACGACAGGAGTAGACACTCAGGGCGTCGTTCCTCAAGTGTAGTCTCCACTGCTGTGCCGTCCATTAGTGTAAAAATTCTGGTTGTACCAAATTGTAAAGAGGCCTGTTCGTCATCAAGCCATGGTAAACCCAGGATTAAATCAGCTGTGCGTAAATCACGTAGAACGTAAAAAGTCCGCTGAAATTCGTGTCGAGCCAGCTCAAAAGTGACGTCACAGACTGTCGTAGAAGTCACTCGTTGTCCGTTAGCGAGTCGAACTGGAGTTTTACTCGCAGACTTCCGAGTCTGTAAAGCAAAGCGTCGTACAAAGTCCTCTGACACAAAATCAAGTGTCGCAGCGCAGTCCACTAATCCAGTAATTTGGTGTCCGCCATCAGGAGTTTTCACAGTCAGCTCAGTTCGAATTAACGGGCGAGCTTCCGTGAGGTCAGTCAGTAGCGCTGTAGCTGGCGAAGAAAATTGTTGCAGCGTAGCGATGGACTGTTCCGAGTCGTCTGCTGGTACACGTACCGAGTCGGGTAGATCAGGTGCTGTAGGTTCTGGTGAGTCGTTAAACGCACAATCTGCGTCGACTAACCACAGTTGTACATGCCAAGGAGCTGGAGCAACCACCTCCTGTTGCGCTGGGTTGTCCAGTGACTGACGTGTAAAAAGCTGTGTCCTTGCTGGGAATTCTTGAAAAAGTTTCCAGTGCTTAGTCACCTGAGTAAATTTCGCCCACTTCGGTAGTACAAATATAGCCATCGTAGATGTCGGAGATGTTCGACGACAATCCTCAAAATGCTGCGCAATCTGCTCAGCTATCTCCCAGGGTGGGTTGATGAACACCCGTTCTCCTGTTAAGTCTCTGTCTAGAATCGAGTCACTCGGCGAACAGTGAGGTAAGTCACCGTGCGAGTTAAGACCTTCATCATCAGCACATCCCTCCAACGTGAAGTTGAATCGTGCATGCAGAGGGTCAAAGACTGAGTCAACCAGTTTCCAATCAACTGAACGTCTGGTTACAGGTTTGCGACTCTGTCTCTGCTTAGTCTGACGACGACGACCTGCTACTTGCGCTACAGGTGTCGCTACTGTAGTCGATGGAGATGTCGAAGGTGTGTCGACGACCTCTGTCGCTAACAGTGTCTCAGAATGAACAGTAGATGTAGCCGGCTGCTCCAGTTCATCTGTAGAACAGCCTTGCCACCATCATTGCTTCTTAGGTTGCATCGGTGCCTTGCCTTTGAACTCCGGGCATTGGAACAAGCGGTGTCCCTTCTTGTGGCACTTGAAGCAGAGTCCTTCGTCCATGTGTCGCTGACGCTCCTCAGCTGTCATTGCGTTTGCGAGTGAATTAAAATCTTCGCGGCCGGATGTTTGACCACGTCCACCATTGTTGCCTCCACGACCACCAATGTTACCACCACGTCCACGTCCGCGGCCACGTCCACGGCCACCTTTGTTACGTTTCCAGACGTTAGCGGCTTCCTCGAGAGGGTCCTCAAAATTGCGCTTGCGTGTAGGCTGAGTAGACGGTCCAGCAGCAGACCTCGCATTGCCCAGTTCCGGCGAATCTGTCACCACGTTGTTCAAAAAGTTTTGTAGCTCCACTAGCGTAGTCTGGTATCCAAGTTGAGCTCGGTGTGACTTAGCCAGTTTCTTGAGTGCATCGTTCGCCAGGCCATTAATGAAGCGTACGCACTGTACCTCACCTGTCAGGTTTTGACGAGAGCGACGTAAGTAGTCGTTGTACTGCTTAGTGTAATACGCGTAACTCATCGTGTTGCTTTGCGTGAAGCTTAGCAAAGCGTTAATTGCGTCGTCCTGAATATTCGGAAGAAACGTAGACTTGCGTAACTCCGTAACAAGCTCGTTGTAGGTAGATGGAATTGGAGGCTGATTTTTCCGGTTCAACCACCACCCACCTAGGTGTCCAGTAAACTGTGAAGTAACCCAAAATACTGCATCGTACGAGTCAGCTGAAATTCCAAGCATAATAAAACGCTGAGGCTGTGCTTCAAGCCAATCCTCCAGTACATTAGGTATCTGACCATTCTGGTACGGTGAAGTAATTGCAGCCTTACGCTGAGTCTCCGTGAGGGTCACTGAAAGTCCAGCCAAGTTGTGGGTAGGCATCGGCATTCCCACTCGTAAATCCGTAGGTCCTTCACCAGTCAGTCGATTAATGTGTCCACGAATCAGTAGCCATACAGAACCAGAGTCGACCGTCGTAAACCGGGTGTACATGTGGAACTGTCTCGGGATAGACGTGTCATCATGCATGACCGGATTATGTTGTGTGATCGCTCGATAAAAAGATTCCCACTGAGTCACGTAACCGAAGTGAAGTAATTCACTCTTGTGCTTCTTAGCACGAAGTAACCCCGTCTCTGAGGGCGTAAGTGTCAGACCGTCAATGTTGATGTATTCCGGGACGACGTAAGTATCATCCGGATTAACTGTCGACTGTGCCAAAACAGACTGCTCGACCTGAGCAGGTGTACGTAAATTGTTCGTAGCAAACAGGACAGGAATAGAAGCCGAGTACACGTAAACGAGCTGTCGTCCTTGAGGTAGTGTAACGTTAACAGGTTCACCACTCAACAACGTCAAATCCTCCGATGTCAAAACAAGACCGGTCTCCTCATGTAACTCGCGAATAGCAGCGTCGACAGGCTCTTCATTAGGTAAGACAGAGCCAGCTGGGAACCAAGTTTTACCAGAACGAGGCTCACGCTGAAACACCAACTTCAAATCCGACGGTTTAGTTCCTCCAACGTGAATTACCAACACGACGTAATGTCCGGGTCCGAGAGAAGCCATCTCAACTCAATCAAGCAACGTCGAGCAGATTAATTAGCAACGAAAGCGTGCGTCGACCAAAGAGCTCCGAAACCAGTGTGGCGGTTAGCCTCTGAAAGCTAAACGCTAGCACAAATCTGTTCTAGTCTGTCTAGTCTTGTTGCTGTAAGAAGGCAAAATGCTATTGTCGAGAGGCAATTGATGAGAGATGTTTCACTGCTGTACTTGGGCAGTAGATGTTGTTAATGAACAAAGGAATTGTTAAATGGTTCTGTCACCTCCCTCTACTGCACTGGGCTTAAATAGGTTTCAGCCCAGACTAGTTACGCTTGCAAGCTTTGCTTACGTGTCAAGCGTTAGTGCTGTCTAACCGTCGCCTGTCCTCGGGACATGGCCTTTCAGCTTCCTCGGTCTTACGACGCTGCACCTTCTGCATTGAAGAGCTTGTTCTGGCGCGTCTTCTGGCTAGTTAGACTAATTATGCATATATGTACGTACCGGGAGGTATTAGTCGTACTGTAGCATTAGCACCATTATAATATAGCAGTAGCGACGTACCCACGAGTATACGTCCGTCCGATGGAAAAGCACGAATTAATATCCGTAACGAGTACCTGTACAATGTCCTGCAATGTACTGTTGCAGGACTGTACTCGTCACACATTTGATCAATGCATTCACGAATTAGTGTCATGATAAATCAACGCGTCCCGTAATTAGAGGCGTATTCAGTCGATGCGTCTGCGAAGTAGTGCCCTATTAATCGATGGATCCATGACTTAGAAATACCCCATCAATAATCAATCAATCAATCAATCAATGAATGCATACATAAATCAGAAGCGTATTTATATAATTGATGCGCAACTAATAATTTACATGATTCCGGAACCTCGATCGCATCGAAGCATGTGATAAAAAAATCCTTGAAATTGAATAATACTATATACAAGTCCACAATAATGCATTTTTGCTGCATAACTATACCGATACCAAGCGGCATTCCAGATCTTGTCTCATTACAATTGCATGTACGATGAGACATATGTTAATGCATCAATGCGTCCGTCCCACATCACTCGCATCTATGCATCCATGACTTAATGCCCCATCCACTAAATCGATGCGTCCACCAATTTGCGCTCTATTCATAATCCACGCTCTATTCATAATCCGCAATATGAATGTTGATGCAACGGTCGCGAAAATATAATGCATAGGCGACAGAGAGACGAGGTGTTGGACAGGCCGCTGTGGGGGAAACGCACCAAATCGCGTATGTAGACTTACCACCGATATGCGCACAACCCAAGGGCAAGCCGCTTTCGGCCAAAATGTTCAAACAACGATCATAACTTACTCAAAAATGGTTGAACTTTTTGAAGCATATACCGTTTGACGCGTCTTTTCAATGCACGTCGAGCGCACCTACTCAAGAGTGCAAACACCCACAAACAAATTTTCTGTGAATTATGCTAATTTCCGAATTATTCCGGCAGAGCTGAGCTGTGGTGCCAAGCAACACCCGCCGAATTCGGCTCACCTCATGAGGCGATTTTTGCGGGGTTTGTCGATACATGCTTACCAATTCTTCATTCCTATTGACCTCCGAGCCTAATTCCCGACTTGTGCCACGCGTGGGGCGGGTGTGGTTGGCACAAGCACATACCCAAGCATTCCAAACATCATCGCCAACGTTATGCGTCCCTACTAAGGGTCAAATCGGACCTCGCCCCTCCCCTAAGCCAATCGCCCTCGCATGTTTACAACTTGCTGTGTTATCTAAACCTGCGTCATGTGCGTTTTTGTTCGCTTGCTTCCCAAAAGCATCACCCGTGCCTGCGGCGCGAACTTCCGTGCTCTATTCACACACCCGCAAACCAAACCTCGCAATTGAACACGGCACCCACGCCTCCAAACCCCGCCCTCCAAAAGGTCCCTAAAAAAATTCGGTTATGAGGAACACGGAGTAATATGCAGCTTGGTATAAGCGCTTGAGTAATACCCAAGCGTGGCGCTCAGAATGATGGGTGCAGTTTAGACAAATTTCTGGAAATTTATGGGCTTAATTCGTCAAACTCCACCGAAAACACATGCTTTAAGCTGAGGTCTAACCACCCCGCATAACGGCTTATTGCTTGCTTTTCGGCTCTCCTTTAATTGGGTGGTACTCGGGTATTGTCGTGCTTGACGTGGCGAGAGGGGAGCGTGTTCTTGACTAGCTTAAAGTTAACATAATGCATGTCCGGACTTTAGTGGAGTGTAGTAAAGCGAATTCTGCCTCAAAGTCTCATTCATCGCAGTTGGATTTTATCTTTGACTTTTGAAGCTGATGCGGAGACTAAGTCGGAGATAAGCGTCTCATGGGTTAATGGGTACGGACATCAAAATAACCCCTCAGTACGTGGCTTTTCTGTCCATTGCGGATCACAAGGATAACCGCTAGACCGTGTGCCGTTGTTCCGAATGATTCAACTTTCCTTGTTGTTGTTGTCACGCTCCGGCCGAAGGAACGAGCAGCTTCACTATTGTTGATCATCGTTACACATCGCCCAATGGGTGCCTTTTTGTGGCGTTGCTTCCCGGACGTGCGTTGTGAAGATTCGCCCGTACCCTCTTCGCACTCTCCAAGTCAATGTGGGGCCCACCAGGTGTAACAAATATAAATTGAAATTGTTTACAACATGTACCGTATGCGCCGGTTTACAACAATTACCGTATGCGCCGATTGCTGTTTCTCGGCCCTCCCAACTATGCCATATAGAAAACTCACAAGTCAAAGCTAGACCGTTAACCACATAAATCCAACCTCTCCAAGGGTTATCGGGGGTTTTACTCCCCCCCCCGGGGAGTGTGCGATGCGAGGTGATGACGGCGTGCAATTATGGGCGTGCGAAGGTGCAATGTGCGGAAGCGCGGCGAGAGGTCGTGTAGGATTTGATGCGGTATACAAGTAGGAGATGATGTAGCCATTGAACAGTGTGCGTGTGGAGTTGTGCAAGGATGCGAGACGTGTCGCAGGTGTACCATTATTTTTCAATATCGTTATAAGGCCCGTAATAATGCATATACTTTTCATTGAGCAACCAACATCAAATGGGGGGGGCTAGGGCAAATAGGCTGAACGGCTCGAGCGATACATTTCGGCGTTTACATATACCATTATTAGAAGTTCTCTATTTTCCGTAAATAGTTTTCCCTAAATATGTTGATAAATAAGCGGATCGCAGCGCAGTCGGCTATCCCCACCAAGCTTCTTAGTGACCCAAGTATGGTGCATGGATTACCAACGCCCACTACGAGAAGGTGGGCAGGATTTAGTGTGTGTTGATATGTGCCAACGGGCAAGCAAGCTCACCCACGCCCTCCCCTCTGGGGCCACCACCATTGCAATGATGGCGGGCGCCTCTTGACACGAGTTTATGTTTGGCGTATTCGATATTAATAAGATATATGGGGTTGAGAGGGATAAAATCTAGACGCTTAACTGCGCACATATAGCTTTTAAAAGCCCAACGTATAAGGGTTCCCGACGTATTTGTTGATGCCGCGGATCGCGGCTTGCCATATCGCCCCACAAGCCTCCTACCGTGCTAAGCCTAGCACGACTACATGGTTACCAACGCCCGCGACGCGGGGGAGGGGGTAGGTGCCGCCATGCATGCGAGCGCATGCACCCCCTCCCGAGCCAACGCCGGCGTACCGTTGGCGGGCGCCGTCTAGAAGTAATGTACAATGAGTGTGCCCGCCTCAATAGCCGGTGCTTTGATTTGGCCCGTGCATCGCGCATAATGTGCATATCCCTCGTGTAATACCAAGGCGGGAAGCACGCGCGATTCACATTCGCATTGTGACGGGGTTTTGGCAACCCGTTGTGGTGCGAATGGTGTCGGGGGGGAAGAGTATATGGAGATTTACGACTTACAATACGGGGAGTATATTATGTAGCCATTGAACCGTCTCCAAAACGACCGCGTCGACAGGGGTTGCCTATACTTGCTAACATTGAAATACTATCGAACTATACCTATGAATCCACGTCGAGTTTACGGCGTTATTGCCCAATGATTGTTTAATGTATTCTAGGTGGCAAGTGGGGAATGGGAGGCGTGCTCCGTACATGCTTGCTTCAACACACGTCACCCCTCCCTCACGAGGGAGGTTGATGCTTCGTAACTATGCAATTCAATTGTCGACCGGTGTTGCCACTTCGGCAATTGAAATCCATAGTTGTCTAGCATCACCCACCGGAGCACCACCCTTCCATAATATAATATTTAGCATCCAATGTAATGCTAGCTAGTGATAAAGCATCATCCTCCAATGACGTTAATTTTATAGTTTTTGTACAAGGTAGCACAAGTACGCATTAATGTTATGATAGGAAGGCCCTCAACGGCGGTGTCGCCAATTTGAGGAAGTTTTGGGATTTTGTCTCCGCCCCTCGTGCCTTCCCTCACTTGCCTTTGACATAAGTGATAAGCCGCGCTTTGGAGGCGGTTGAAGGAACGATGGCGCATAATATTTGTTGTGTGGCCGTGTATATGCAGTAAAACCAAAGGCCATCTTCCGCGGCTGGTGATGTGATGAAGAATGCATATATCAAAAGCCGTCCTTATTACTTTTAACAGGGGTCGCCACCGCTACGCCCAGGGTTTTTCATTTAGCGATAGTTTTCATTAAAATTTATCATCGTCCATTTATCCAGAAACGCAAAGTACAGAACAATCGCCTCCGTTATTTGGATGTGATGACGGATGTACTACATCGAATATGTGGTTCATGTGCGTACTAAAAGTGGTGCATCCGCGGGCCGTCCCCGCGAGGGGCTTCCCTCAACAACATTCTTAGAGTCGCTGACGCGTTGTCGGCCTTGATCAAACCCGCGACGACATTGGTTCCTAGTGCCGTGATCAATCTGAAGCCAGGCTGTAGAGAAGGGGCAGTCAAGACGGGCGTCTGTTTTTTTTTCTGTGCAGCTACCGATTACCGTACTAAATTTCAAGTGCAGGTACACGACAGGGCGGCATGCCTTTCGTCGGTTCCCCTGTGCGACGAGGCGCGGTCGTAGCGCCGCGCCATGCCAACCCTCCGCCCAGTAGTATTTACGAGGCATCCGAAGGTACAGTGGGGCATAGCTGTTATCGAACGGCATAATCTGTTCGAAACTGTACTCAAGACTGCTCGGGTGCCCCGTCGTGGATAGAGCCCGGCGAGATCTTGGAGGACGAGGTGGGCGAGGATGAGGTTGAGTTGGATGAGGAGGCAGCCTCGTCAGAGATAGACACCATTGAGTCGGAAGTGGAGCTGGAGAAAGATGAACAGGTTGTAGATATCGAAGAAGATGATGGTAGGGATTAATTGAAGGATTTGGGGAAGGGTTGACCTGAAGTGTGTGAGTATCGTTGGTAAATAGTGAGGCGGCCGTAGCGACTGCAGTTCGTGGCCTCTGCACCTATTTGCTGACTTTCTTATTTACGCAGCTTTTATCGAGGAGGTGGAGCGTGGCAGCCACACGAAACCCGGCAGTGAACGCCACTGGGGGCTGTTGAGTCTTAGTCACCTACGTATTCACGGCGTGAGTGCGAGTAACGCGGATGGAAGCGACGGCGAAGAAGGCAGTGGTGGGTCTGCAGACGAGGAGGCGCAGGGCGGCAGTGCAGATGTCCAAAGCACGTACGAACCTGTACACATACCCGTAATCCCTCTGTTCTGCCCCCGCCGCCCCTAAATATACTGTCGACTGCTGCTGTAGCACGTGGCAAGGTAGCCTTCGTTCGCCTTCTTTCCTCCCTTTGACTCTGTGAAATATCGCCCGCAGGTCAAGTGAGGCAACGGGGAGTAGTAACACTACTTCGAAGGTGAAGCTTTTGCCCGCCTCGCTTGTGTGCTTGGGAAACTCGGAGGAGGCGGAGGCGTTGATCCGAAAGTACGACATACGAGCGGCGCGCTTCGCCATATTCATCGCCACTATAGGGTGCGCTCCCGCTTTTCGTCAAGAAGCGAAATAGTTTGATCACTACGCCTGTTCTCCCGCATACTTGCTTCTGGCGTGTGTTTGTGTGTGACCGTCTGGCGCTGCCTCAGGTACGCCCTGACAGCGGCGCTGTTCGGCGTTTTTGGCTATATTTGTGTACACTACGGAGCGCAGCTCGCACAGTCCTCCGCAGGCTCGGCGGCCATTCAAGGTCCCCCCCTCCCCGTCCCTGCTTGCATTGAACAAGAATATATGCCGCGGGAGCAACATATATATCGCGGGAGCAACGTCCCCGAATGCGCGTGTTGCCAGTGAACTGACACAACAGCTGCGTTTCCATGCTAGTCTGCTGGACGTCGTGGGGCATTGCCGTCGCCTTTGACGTCGCCGCTCTGGAGTATCTGCCAATCTTTGTGACAAAAATGTTTGACAAGATTGCACGGGGACCATTCTTTTCCGGCTTGGTAAGTCGATTTTCTCTCCAGTGCATTGAATGACTGCGCACGGAATTTGCAGGGTGTATGTCACTGTGTGTGTGTGTGTGTGTGTGTGTGTGTGTGTGTGTGTGTGTGTGTGTGTGTGTGTGTGTGTGTGTGTACTCGCGTATGTATATGAAAGTTACTCTTTCGTGCGTGCTTGCGAGCGAGTGAGCAGTGGTTGTCGGTGTGTTTAGTCTGCCTGCGCATTTTCTGCTGACGGCCTATATTTTTTTTATGAATCGCGCGCCGTTCCTAAATTATGTGTTGTGGGTCGCTTGACGTGGTGGGCTACAGGGGTCGAAGACAAAGTACTGCCATAAGTGGTACGAAGACTTCTCCGACCTCACGACGCTCGAGATGCTCCAACACAACAATGGGTTGGAGGCCCTCTCCGACGGAGTGAACGCCGTCAAACATGGGGCGATGTAACTTTGAATACGACACATCTTCACTCGTCCGGGTGGGGGGCAGACAACCGCCATGTTCGAAGCTGGAAGGGAGGCGGAAAAGGTGGTTCCTATTGGCTTAGCACGCGGGCCTATTGGAAGACACTCGCGACTGCATGCATTATGTGTTTTAATCCATTTCAATTATTGTAAATTTTGCAAACAACAATGTTTTGATCCGGGTAACGATTAAGCGATGGGATTGTGGTCTACGCATACCGTACCGGTTTACCGGCCGCCGGGTCGACGTTTAATGGGTCGTCGTGGTAGTGCCACAGCGATAATGTGTGTCCGAAAGTGTAGATCTCTCACATGAGCTGGATGACATGGCCAAAGGGCCTTGAAATCGCATTGAGATGGAATCATGGAGGATGGGTTTGCGTGAGTTGTGCTCGCGCAAAAGGCATGAGGTGGTCTAACGGTGTGTGCAGTGCGTAATATATATATATATATAATATATATATATATATATATATATATATATATATATATATATATGGGGGTGAGTTTTACTAAGGCAACACCTATAATAGCTCGGCTGGGCGGCTAGACTTGCGAATCGTCATGGCAACACTTCCTTATTTAGCCCCCGTGTAACCTAAAACTCCATCAGTTAACATTATGCCCAATAACAAATTAGTGGGAGTCTCCGTTACGCCACCATGTCGCCGCCTCGCGGGTAGTATGCGGTTGGCCGGCTAAGGCGTGAGCCAACCAAATAAGACGTACCAAACCGCAGTCGTGGGAACGACCGTGGGGTCGATGTAGTCGAGCATTACACTCCGAAATTTTGTATTCTTTGCATGTTAACCCCGATCGCGTAAGGGGCCGTGGTCGCACCTTTCCGAAGTGAATGTGACGTCTCTACGAAGCCGTGCGGGGGTTTGACCTTAATGTCTGTGACGACGAGTTGCATCCAACTCGAAAGGGTGCCCGCTGACCATCTGGCTGAGTTTTCGCGGGTGTCGATCGCCCAATGATAAAGGGGGGGCTTGTCTGTAGACGCATGCCGTAGTATTTAGGCGTTGGAAAAATCCAACAGACTAGCTGTTAGACGATGAGCACTCCCAATAATGGATCAAAGCACTCTATCATGTGGTGCGACTCCTCGTTTTCCCTTCTTATCGCGTTGGTACGTGATGATCCCACCCTGTTGTGTGATGACTATGTAACCATCAAGGCAATAAATTCCTGTGCCACTTGTGCCACTATATCGATAAATGCCCGTAGTAGCTCGATTTTAGGTCGTCGGACGTAGTTACCAAATGTAGTTTGGTACCCAACTCCTCCCCGCGTGTTAAAGCTTGGCGTACACCTTCGGTTGGGAGCGGTACGCGGATGAGCGTCGGTGTGAGTGTCACATGTGACGATGCTAAGCCTTTTCGCACTCGCGCGACGAGGTCACCCAACTACGCGACCGGGTCTCGGCAATGGTACTTATACAAGTTGTTGACCGCTGAGTGATAAAGTTGTAGCCTTGAAGATTTGATCGCGCCGAGGTTGCGTAGCCGTGTGACGAGTTGTGCCATCATCGTGGCAGGGTTGCCGGCGAAGGGGGGCTACATGTTGGTCTTCGCAAAACTTAAAGTACCTCTGATATGCACCGCCGTACGTGGCCGATGTAATCGGCGCCCATGCTAATGCAAGTAAACTCAATATCACTGCTCCAAGGACGTCTCGTCCGGTAATACGAGACGTACTTGGGCGCATATAGTCTGTCCAAGGGTTGGAGCACTCCGAGACCTCGATGTTGTATTTTCGTATTAATTGGCGTTCGCTTAGCTCTTACGTACGATCTCGTTACCGGTGGGCTTTGTCCGGTCGCGAACGATGTTAATGTGAAGCTCACGGCTCCACGCTGAAGGTAGACCCATGCCGGTAGGGAATGTGGAATACAGTGACATGCTTTTGAGGCTTGCCTTGCATACCTCGCTTGGCTCGGCGTCATGGTCGGAGCAAGTTGTTGCGGGGAGATGACGAGTTCCGGCACGGCCATCTCGGTAAGTGCTTGGTGCCAAGCCTTTCATATCCATAGCTGAGCAATCATTGTAGAATATACTCCACTCGTCTAGGCAAGCAAATTTACAAAAAAATTATTCGAAAAATAAATTTGCTTGTCAATAATGCAAAATGATACTGTTGCTCGACTTTCACGATGCACGGCCCGCTCCCAACGAACCGGGGTGCCGACCGGCCTAGTCCGATCGGCGTTCTAGAAGGTCGACGGGCCACCCTAATCTAGCTCCCGCGTGACTTTGGTCTTGCCGGAGAAAGGAAGGGAAAGGCTAGCGAAAAAACCCGCTCCACGCGGTTGCTGAGTTGCTCGTCGATCCCGCCGTAGCATCACGTAAGCCCCGCCCCAAGGTCGTAGCCGCTCCTCCCGTCGCGACTTTTCCTCCTAGACTCCTAGTCGAGGTCCCCCATCACCTCGAGGGCATGTTGGGGGGACCGAGACAGCCCACAGAAAAAGCTAGCAATCCTTCAGCCGCGCTAAAAACATTTCCCGGCCATTTCCCGGCTTTTTATGTGCTTGTACCCGGGTACCCGTCTGGAAAATTAGCCAGCGATCGTACCCTGCTCCGCCCACCGTTTGCGCGTCCATCGAGCACCCTTGTTTCGAGTGCGAGCCTCCGCGCTTATCCGGACTCGCATTCTATATTATTATTAGGTGTGCTTAGCGATAGTGGGTAGCGGTGGAAGAGTGCGCGGTCGCAATGGCCGGATCCAAAAAGGCCGCGGGGGTGCGGAAATTATTCAAACCCTTCGTACGGGATTGTCCGGCGGCGGTTGATCCTTTGGATTACCCCGCCGCCGGACCTCGCCGCTCCTCTCGTCGCGATAGTCCTCTTCGCTGTTGTCGTGTTGCCCCCTTTCGACTGACTCGACGTCAGCACGCTTGTCGGCGTCAAGCGAGCGCCATAACCTAGCGTGAGGGTCCGAATCGAATTTGAGAGCATAAAGTTCGAGAATCATTATGAATTCAAACTTAAAGATCGAGAATCATGATTAATTCAAAGTTAAACAGAATCGATATGCTATTATATGAGGAATCGCATCACTAGTGCACAATTTCATTTACGTAAAGATCGATGCACATAATAATTAAGGCCCTAATTATCGATGCATCTGATAATTCGGCATTTAAAAGATAAGTGCATCGGATAATTTAGCCTCCGAAAGATCAATGTATCTGATAAATCGCGGCACTAAAGATCAATGCATTTGATGAATCGGGCGCTAAAGATCAATGCATCTAATAATTCAAGCGCTCAAGATTGATATCGTAGAAATTGAACATATGTACCAGATTAATTAGAACTCCTACAACATTTTTGATGCATTTGATGGATCAATAATGTCTCTGTCTCTGGGCCCTCCCAACAATGCCATTCAAAGAAGTTACAAGTCAGGGCTTGACCTTTATCCGCCTAAGTCCAACCTCTCTAAAGGGTGGTGGGGGTTTTTACTCCCCACATGGGGAGTGTGCGGTGCGTGGTGGTGGCGGCGTGCATTTAGGGGCATGCGTAGGTACAGTGTTCGGAGGCGCGGCGAGTGGTTGTGCGGGATTTGATGTGGTATATGAGTAGGGGATGGTGCAACCATTGGACAGTGTGCGTGTGGAGTTGTGCAATGATGCGGGATGACGCGAGTTGTGGAAGGTGGGGGTTCTTCTTGGGCGGTGACACGCCTACATACAATGATCGACCTCACCGGGCATCGAACCCGCGACCTTCCGCGTATTAGGCGTGCGCTTTACCGGCTCACCGAGAAAGCATAGTTGACATATGTGGCCACATACCACATATGTACCAATCTACGACACTACCACGCCCCCCCCCCGGAGTCTCCCCGGACCGCGGCCGGGCTCCGAAACCAATGTGGAAGGTGGGGGTTCTTCTTGGGCCGTGACACGCCTACATACAATGATCGACCTCACCGGGCATCGAACCCGCGACCTTCCGCGTATTAGGCGTGCGCTTTACCGGCTCACCGAAAAAGCATAGTTGACATATGTGGCCACATGCCACATATGTACCAATCTACGACACGAGTCGTGCTTTCGAGACGAGCTTGTCAGTTGTCAGGAGGGTCCATGCGGAGGGTGAGAAGGGAGGTGAGACTTGTCATGGTGGATGAGTGCGGTGTACCCGTGCGGCTCATGACGATGGGAAGGATGTCGACTTTTGTACATGGCCAATGTTGGCGGATGGCATTGGCGAGGGGGGCTGTATTTGACGCGAATCATGTGAGCGGTGTGAGAGAGGTTATCGTCCGTGCAGCACTTCCATTCCCCTATCTGAATCTTTCTAATAGAGGAGTATCGGCGCCGACCGTTGGTGTGACCGACGTATCGAGGCTCGAGGAGGCGGATAAAATTGGGTTTGACACACACACACACACACACACACACACACACACACACGAGATGCAATTACAATGCAATAAGTGAAGTGGAGACATTGTAAGTACTTGATACGGAACAAAACAAAATATGGGGGTAAAATACATACCGGGGTTCACGGCGCTAGGGCGTGGGAAGAGGTGGGATGACAGCATATCATACAACTTAAAGTTCTTTTAAAAACTCCATATAGCTTTACTCTCTTTAAAGAAATGGTGCGAAGGCATGTTATTAATAGTCCGAAAATTGGCAAAACACTTGACAACTTAGGCACCGAGCTTGATCATATTACCTTCAACATCTGTTTCACGGGCCCAAGGGACACTCTCTATGAACACAAACAGAAGAAGTCAATGACTTAGGAATGATGTTGGACGGTATCATACATTAGGGCCAACATACCAGCAAAGCCGGACGAAACAGTGGGAAAGATGCATGGTAAAGACATACAGACAACACACACACACACACACACACACACACAAGGTGCACACAACTCACGTCACAAAAGAGGAAGAATGCATGCAGTGCATGGTCATACTTAATGATGAAGTATTGATCATTAAAGAGCGAAAAATAGCGCTCGTTCACGACATGCATTGGAGTTGCTAACATCTGGCATGCGATTACCATCTCGACTTTGCTCATGTGGTGGTCTTCAAAAGATATCCCGTCGTCGTTCGCAAAGCACGTGAGGATGGACGGGCACCGAGGTGGCTTCCACCCTTCAACTTTGCGTGTGTCACAAGGCCAAGGGCCATCCCTAACAAAACACACGGAGAAAAAGCCACAGCATGCACGGTCAGTTCATAATGAACGGTGCATTCCACAAACACATCACGGTTGAGAATGTACATTACAAGTAAGACTTGCGAAGCACAAAACACACACACACACACACACGAGCTTGCAGGATTTCGGCATCGCTGGCATGATAACATAGAAGAGAAAGGAGTATGGGACTGAAAGAAAGAAAGAAAGAAAGCATATGTGACTCACATCGGGACTTTCCTTGGTATCGTCCACCATAATGCTCATGTGGTGCCTCACAAGTCGATTCCAAATACGCGTAGTTGCTAGTGACGCAGACTAAAGATAAATAGTCGAGCCCTTGCTAAAACGAATGGTGTCGTCTATTGTACCACTTATTCACGACGGTCTCCCCACTACGCACCTTTACGAGTCGCAGAGCTTCCGACGGCGAATGCGATTTAGCGTAAGCGCCGACGAAGTATTGTAGCATCGTCTTCGACACGGCGTCGAACATATGCGAGGCCATCCCAACGCAACTTGAAGAAGTTGTGCCCCAATTGGGACTTTGAGCGACGATATTATTTGAGCACACTTTCAGTACACCCGGATGCCAACTTGTAAGCAGACCCAACATATGTAATTTCAAGAAGCACTATAGAAACGTGGTCACGGAAAAATTGGGGCGGAACGCAGAGGGAAAGAGTGACAAGAGGGTCACGGCGGAATCCAAGGCACCGCAAAGGGGAGCACCACAGGTACTTGCAGGCAGACCCAAGTGGCGAATACACTCTTCCCATAAAGTCCGTTACTAGTGAAATAGGGCCTTTCGCGTAGGGCGGGTGTTTATCATGTAGGGTATCTAGGGTTTAACTGTACTTTAGCTCGTTGAAAAGGCGGACCGAAACTTGTGCTGACGGTGAAGTAAAGGGGGAAGCGGGGCACAAATGGGGCCCGTCACGGCTACGAATTGACGTATTCGGGTTTGCGGGTCAACCCCGATTTCGGGTCATACCCTGATTCGGGCGCCACGGAATTCGGATTTTCCACACTTTGGCTCGTGAAAACTCCCGAAATCGGCGACACAACACGCGGATTTTATGATCCCAGCATGCTGTCCGTAAACATGGGAGCACGTGGGTGTGATGGCATGTGCCGTTAAGATGCTTGACAAGGGTGGGATAGGGGCCGGAAACCCACAGCTTGGGAGGCTTAAAAAAGCCTAACTTTGCCGTACGGTGTCCGATTCGAGCAAACTAAGTTGCAAATGGAAGCCCTTCCCCCAAGTATATATAAGCTTTCAACTGAATTTACGCCTACCGCCCGGTTTTCGCGTCAAATCCGCCGTCCGATGCCATCCAGCCCCTCGTACAACCAACTAAAGCTTTTAGGGTTTCAAAATCTGCCACATTCGCGCGGGGCTAGCAACCCTTGGACAGGTGGTACCCGCACACCCGCTCCGCCAATACGCTCAACAATCAGCGCTCTATATTTCGTTTATTCACGGCGTCACCCATTTCATCCCCCATGTTGGCATGGTGCCGTGCCATTTGCCGCATGCCAAACCAAGGCCCGTGCTAGGGTACTTTGAAAGCTCCCCGCCATATTTCACGCCCGGCGATGCGAAAGCTTGAAAGGCCAGCGATCCGCGCGCTAGGGTGTTTACACTCCAAGTCAACCGTCCCTCAAGCCCAATAGGTCCCCAGCCCGTGCTCCTTGGCTGTACTTTCGGGCACTTGGCAAGAAAACCTAGTGCACACGATATGCCATTCCCGGTATTGCCGCTCTGTAGGCGGCCGGGCGCAACACACTCGGCGGATACTCGTGCAATTGTGCAAACATGATGAAAGCCCAATGTCGAGTATTCTCCCGGCTTATCGCGACATTACGTGCACCGAGGCACGCATAGAGGCGTGCATAACCTGCACATCCACAAATTCGGCCTGCAAAATTTCGGCCGCAAATCCAACGTGTGTGCCCACAATAATCGGAGCGTGCCGATAGAGGTGCTCACGTCAGTGAACAACGCGCCGTGGTGTGTTGTTCGAAAGTCATTACTCTACCCCCCAATCAAATTGCATGGCCATCGCGGCTGTGCGTGGCGGGTAATTAAATGCGTGCCGCTAGTAACGGACTTTATGGGAAGAGTGTATATAGCATACAGTTCCCAGCAAATTTGCGACTGCTACTGTGCGTAGAGTCCGCATAATAAATAATAAATAATGGCTACAGGTACCCCGCGCGAGGTAATATGGATCACAGGTACGGGTACCTGTACGTGTAGCCGGAAGCGAATAACCTCGTAGTCGTTTCGCGCTCTTCGGATGATGTCCTGGCTTATTGGAGGCACCCGTACCTGTAGAGGCGCCTAAAGGTACGCGTACCTGTACCTGAAGCAGACAGTTTTATATGATGGTCCTTAATCATCCGGAGCAGATGGTACAGCTACATACGCAACCGTGTACGTTTTGTTTGTAACTCAGTACATGTACCGGGTACACCGAGCACTGACCCGCTAGTAGGCAAAACTAGTATTCCCGTCACTTTCCACGTCAGATCGTTTACCGGACGACTGGAAACACAACAAGCGCGAGGGCACACTGGATCCGTCAGCGACGAACAACCAAGGCAGTCAGCAGCTGCGGCGACTGCAAGCGCGGGGCCGCGCGCACGCACTGTGCCCAGTCTTCTGTCTGAGCTTACAAAGCAAAAAGCACGGGCCTCACTTACACTCCCACGCTCTGACCCTGCCCCGTGAAGCCGAGTGCCGGCTTCGGAGGTCGGGCGGGGCACCGAGGTGGGGGGTACAGGCAAAATGGATGGTCCGCAAGCCAAGCTGTCTCAGTCGCTGAAGCTCAACTTGAGCGGTCTCGGAGTCGACGAAACAAAGGGCGCGGGTGGAGGCGGGCGAGCCCAGAAGAATTCCGGCACCGACAAAGGCAATGCCGTGGAGAGCCGAGCTGACGGTGCGATCACGCCGCTGTGCTGCCTGTTTCTGGCGGACAGCTACGAACGACCACCACCACCACCGCCCGCACCCCCGAAATACCGCCTTTGCTACAGCCTCACGTCCTTCCTATCAACACCACCACCACCACCGCCGCCGTCACTACCATCAAAACATAGTGGCTTCTTTCTGCTCTCTGTTTCATAGACCTCCATCAGTAGCTGTGCGCCTCGCCGGTGCATGGGTGGTTGCCTGCTGGGTAAGGCGTTGGAGTTGGACAGTGGTGAAACTTATCACGGGGAGGGCTGGCGTGCGGAAGTTCTATATTGGGAGGGATCATGTTTGAAAAGCTAGTATGGGGAGGGGGTTGATGGGGAGATGGGTTTGCACAGTATCGCGAGGGTGTGTGGTGGTGGGTGATGGGGAGAGGTTGGGTGTTGGGAGGTTGATGTTGCTCGCTGGGGGTGAAGCCCACTGCGGGGAGGGGAGCAGTGACTGCTTTTAAAGAATTTGTGTTGTGGCTAATGCGGGAGTCGACGATGGTGGGTGATATCGATGGATACCGTTGGGGGGGGGGGTTGCTTGTCAAGGAGTTGACGTGGTGGAGAATAGGAAAAACTTTGTTTCTGAGATTCTTTGAGATTGACATTGTCTGCTGAGGCAGGCAGATGCTGCGGGGAAGAGAAGAGTGAATGATGTGTTGAAGCTGGCGTTGGCAACTCATGTGATGACGGCGGTATCTATTCTGGGAGGGGATAGTGTGGGGTGAGGTGATGCGGAACATTTAGTGTTGGTGGGCGGTGGGGGGGGGGGGGTGTTGATGGTAGTTGCTGTCGATATCTATGCTGGTCTTAACGGGAGTTAAGCTTGGGAAGGGTGGTGGGTATGGCGGGTGCCTGGGGGTGGGCATACCACAGTCTGCGAAGGAGGAGGAGAGGTAGAGAAGGAGATGCACGTGTTAGATATTTCAGCAAATGGTGTAGAAAAACGAACTGTCACATGTATTTGTGCCTTTGATCTTGGGAGATTATTCAGTGTGTGTGTTCATGTGTGTGTGTGTGTGTGTATGTGTGTGTGTGTGTGTGTGTGTGTGTGTGTGTGTGTGTGTGTGTGTGTGTGTGTGTGTGTGCGCGCGCGCCCGTGTGTGTTATGGGGAGAGATTGAGCGCGTGTTTGTGAGACGTGTATTTATGTGCGTGAGATAGACAGAGTATGCAGATGTGCATCTGTATACGTGTATGTTAGTATGTGTATGTCTGTGTGCGGGCGAGGTAGCAAGAGTGTCTGGGATCGATTAGAAGTTGTTAGTCGTGCTGAGTGTTGTGTGCTATTTATCACAGGTAGACGAAGGTCGTCAACCGGAACCCACAGCGCCGCCAGCACACCGCGGTCGCCCGGCTGCACTCCACTCCTCACTCCCCTCTCCACAGCGCGGAGCTACGGCGGCCGCACCCCGCGCCCGCAGCCGCTGCCCTCCTCTCGCGCGGCGGCGGGGGATGACATGCCGGTGACGGTGGTGGTGCATGTGCGGCCGCTGGTGGCGCGGGAACGGGCGCAGGGCTGCCAACATTGCCTCGAGCTCAATACGGAGGATAGAGTACTGCCCGAGGTTTGCAACAATCTCCTTCCCCCCTTCGCCGTACAATGCACAAACACACACGCACACACACGCACGCACGCACGTAGACAGACACACATACACACACAGACAGACACACACACACACACACGAACGTAAGCATAATCTCTCTCTCTCTCTCTGTCTCTCTCACACACACACACTCACATACACACACACACACACACACACACTCCCCCCCCCCCCCCCCCCCCCCCCCAACACACACACACCGACTTCCCAACTCAATTGAAAAAATCAGGATGCGGAAAGATATGATGTTCATTATTGGGATTGCCATTCGTCGTCCATGGTCAGTATCATGCATGCTTGAACACATATCCACAGGCACACAGGCAATCGTAGAGAGTTGCATGTATAAAGACACGAATTCATCTATTCAGTCTCTTAAATGCACAACACACACACACACACATAAAACAAGCATGTTGACTAATATTTCACACTCAAAGTCGTGTATCCCACACAGTCGCACAGAGCCCCAAAGATAAGTAAACTTTTCACAATTAAATTCTGTGTCTATACTGCACTCACCGGCATGATGTTGTTACCACTCGCTCACTGACACACCGCCCCCCAAGCACTTCCGTTGTGCTTTTGGTCATACTTGTTTCTCTTCTCATTGACACAAACGCCTGTTCGGATGCTTTCTTTACACGCTCATTATCCACATGCATTCTTTCAATTCAGATGCCATAAGGTTCCAGCCTTCGTCATTTTTTTGTCGGTCTCCGTTGGGCTCGCCACGAGCGTCCGCCCTGTTCCCCTCCCTCTCTGAGTGTGCTCATGAGAACGCGCGTTAAGAAGAGGTTTGGCATGTTTGTGCTTGCATATACGTTGTTGTATGTTGCTGAGGAATGAGACGTTGGCTTCAAATCATCAAAGGAAGAGCGCATTCAGGTTTATCAAGTGTTTGTGATTGGTGTTTGGTGTTGGTTGGTGGATGAATAGTCCAACATTTTTTGCTCAGGGAGGTTGTGCGGGAGGAGAGAGTTGGCGGATGGCTGACGTTTGCCCTTGTGCCCCTCCTGAACGGGCTGTAGGTGTCGGTGAAGGGCTACGCCGCGCGCTCCTTCCCCTTCGATCAGGTCTACGGCGAGGGCGCTGAGCCGAGCGGGAAGCTGTTCGGGGAGTGCATCTCGCCGCTGGTAGAGGGCCTGTTTGAGGGCTACAATGGCACCGTGCTCGCGTACGGACAGACGGGCGCGGGGAAGACGTACACCATGGGCACCCACGCCGTAAGTGTCCCCCACCTGCCTCTTCTCCTCCTCAAACCCCGTCATCGTGGCAAAACTCAGGATAGAAATTGTGAGTATTTGTCGTTAGTATTCAAGTCAGTGAAATTCTGGATATTAACCCGACATTAATGCAACAGGTTCCAGTTTCCCCACTCTGCTGTCACATGTTCTCCACACATGTACTCACAATCAGACACATGCACGCACGTACGGATGCACGCACGCATTTTCACGAGTGTTTGTGCGTGTGTGTATGTATTTGTGTGTGTGTGTGTGTGTGTATGTGTGTATGTGTGTATGTGAGTTTGGTTGTGTGTTATGATAATGCAGTGTATGTAATTACTTGAATTATACCTTTGTTTTATTGAAATCTGCTTGATGTTTTTGTTGTGCGCCATGATTGCTTATTGGTAGAAAAAGATGGAAGAAATGAAGTTGAGATGTTATGGCTGATGGTGGCCTCGCTTTGCCAGTGTTTTCGTTTTCACGACTTGTCGAATTTCGCATTGACGACACAACTTGTTTATTGCTTCCTTCGACGGTTTGGGCGTTGGGAAGATAGTTGGAGGTGGTGGAAAATAGTGCTGACACTGGGAAGGGTGGGGTTTTATGATGCGGACGGGCGTGGTGCAGGTGGCGGATGAGGGGCGATCCTGGGAGGCGGTCATCCCTCGGGCCACGGCAATGATCTTCTCAAAGGTGACGACTCACCCTCCTGCCCACATTGCACTGCAAGTCGCGCGCTGCTACCCGCTCCGTCCTCCCTCTCTCGTGACTTGGATACTGATACTTACCACTCTCAGGAAGTCCATAACACTTACTGCTCGGCTCGCTGTGGCTACGTATTCGTCCGCCTACTGTTGGCGCTGAGTTTCCCTTGTCATTTTAAAACTCGACCATCCGTTCATCCGCGCCCGACGTCGAAGTGCCAACCGAAGTGCACAAACACTCCGTACAGCAACTTGACGGGGCGTTGCTGCGCCGCAGGTGGCGGAGCTGACGGCGGAGGGGCGGTGCAGCGTGGCGGTGCGAGTGTCGTTCTTCGAGGTCTACCAGAACAGTCTCCGCGATCTGCTGGCGACGAAAGGGAATAAAGAGCAGAACATCGAAATAAGGTGCGCCCGGCTCTAATTGATGCTGACGAGCAAAACTGCAGAGTCGCTATGTAAAACTAAAAAGAGTCGCGCAGCCTCGACGCACAGATATCCTGTAAAGCATGTCGGTTTTTTGTTCCGCGGCCTCTTTTGCGGAAGCTTATACATAGTTGCAGCGCGTCGCTTGTTGATCGATATTAATCCTGGCAACTATCAGGCAGAACTCCCCTTTTAAAGCTACTTGTGTCCGCTGAAGGTTGAGCGTGACTACCGCGAGGAAGTGGGTATGGTTGTTCAATGGCCACCTTAAAACCGATTTGCCCCCGCTAACTTTGCGACAGCTCACCTTAAACATTATTGGCGGATATTTGATTGTCACAACACTGGCCTCATCTCCTGGCAGTACCTTACTTTGAAATGGCAGCCCGGCGCATGCGTATTGATAGTAAGAGCGGATTTCGGAATGGCCAACGGGAAACCCTGCGGATCATTATTGACGAGTATTGGAGGGTCACGTTCGTGTATCTGTCGAAATATTTGGCATTTAGAGGCCATTATTGGCAACATCGTTATTGGCGCATCATTATTGACGCGCGACTTGCCGGTTGCCACTTGCGAAAGGCCCGTTTGCAACTTATTGGCGACTCCGGAATCCGTCCCTAATGGGCAAGTAGGACACGCCACGAGCGTCCATAGCTTCACCTTACTCTTGGCGCTTGACAGGGAATTTGTTTTCTTCGAGTTGTCTTAACCATTTATGGTACAACAGCGTCGCGATCGCTGGCGGCGAGGCGTGTCGGGTATAATACCCAAATGGTTTGATATCATCGAAGTGAACAATTCCAATGGTCGAACCCATGAATGGGATCTTCCATTGCTTTTATCATTATTTTTTTTTTGACAGAGAGCGCGGCGGGACGGACATTAGCGTGGAGGGGCACACGGAAACGGCCGTCGAGAGCGCAGCGGAGCTGGAGGCGGCGCTGCAGATGGGTATCGCGGCTCGCGCGACGCACGCGACGGGAATGAACGAGCACTCGTCGCGCTCGCACGCCATTTTCACCGTCTCACTCGCCCTCACGCGCCGTCGCCGCCTCGACGTCCGCCCTCCCGCCGGCAGCAGCGGTAGCAGCGACGACGACGACGATGATGCGGCGACGGGAGAGGGGGTGGAGGAGGTGGACGAGCAGCTGAATGCGAAGATGCACCTGGTGGACCTCGCGGGGAGCGAGCGAATCAAGAAAAGCGGCGTGCAGGTAATTTTATGTTATTGTTATATGAAAATGATATTATCCTTTTCGATTCTGGTTTGCCTTCAATGCGAGGACTGATTACCGAACTATTTTGTCAATCAAACCGTGTCAACGGCATTTTAACGGCATTTCATTTGAATTGCCGTCGAGAAGAGGAAAGGAGAAACCAAACAGCAATGAGAAACGCATAACTATCAATAAGAAAACGTCATTCGGATGCTATCTATTATTTTTCATATGTTTTACGGAATTGTGAATGCAGGCAAGCGGAAGGGTGTATTTGCAGATGTCTGTAGCAAAATCCTTTCCGAATCCATGTTTCTTAACTTACCGACTGCAGCTGGAGCGTGCATGCGGAAAATAACGCTTAAACCGTGGGCATGCTGAAGACAAAACAATTCCTGGTGTTGGTGATGGACTACGTTAAGTGATTACGTAATGCGCCACTTCGAATTTAACATCTTAATATCTTTTTTTGACTCACCCTTTCTCCCATTTGTGAAGCTCTCAAGCACTGCGGTTTTGCGAAATGCGCAAACTTGCGTTTGAGAAACGTGACTGCATTTCTCACGCATAATGCGTTCGGGTGATGGTTTTGCCTTGCAGGGGCAGCAGCAGAAGGAGGCAGCGAGCATCAACCTCGGACTGCTCGCGTTGCGGAACTGCATCGAGGCGCTGTGCGAGCGCGGCCGCATGCATGTACCCTACCGCTCCAACAAGCTCACGCGCCTGCTGCAGGTGCGCCCCTCTCTCCCACCGACCGCGGTCAATGAATCTCTTCAAAGGACTCAACTGCTCGTCCTTTTTTTTCTCTGCGAGTGCCACTGCTGGCGACTGTAATGTCAACTTGATGAATATAGAGGCGTATGCCTGTTTACAACAATATCTCAATCGTCCACCCCAATGCTCTTAAAGCGGACAGAGGCATTGTATTGTGTGTAGGCACAAGAGCAGTCTCATGTTATAAAAATGCCATGACGATGTCCAATGAATCCTGACTGCCAAGTTGAGTTCGAGAGCATGGGCAGTTTAGGGCCTTGTATGCCCTAAAAGTACACTATGCCCTAAGGAAAGGTGAATGTGCTGAAAGCACCCAAGTATGAAATCTCGGAAACGAAACACAGACATTTAGATGACGTTTTTCAATTGTGCGAGTGACACATTTTGTGTTTTTCAATACGAATATGTGTTATTGTGGGATCTAGGCAACTGCGCCCACACGGCTATGTAGTTTGCCTAGTAAGCAAACGAGTGATTGGATAGCTGTGGCGTTTCTTTTAGTTCCCGCTACTCTTTCGGTAGACAAAAATATTAATCTTGAAACGAGAGCAGTCAGGGCAACACTTTAGAATATCAGTTGATTTAGCTGTTGTTGGGGCTGGGGTAGGGAGTTCAGAGCAGCATATATGTATTGCGCTGTTATTCTCATGAAACTGACATTTAATTACCTGCCATTGCGTAACCGCAGGACAGTCTTGGTGGCAATGCCCGGACGGTGATGATTGCATGCGTCAGCCCTGCGGACTCCAGCATGGTGCCACTCCCTCTCTCCCCAAAAGAATATAAAATTACAAACATTAAAACGAAATAAAAACAATGCCTAAGCGCGGTAACACACACACACAGACACACACACACACTTATACACACAAAAAGGGCAAGAACATTCTTCGATTGTGGTTGTAGTTGAATTTTAGATATTTGTTTACATGGCTTGTGTTTTCCGTTTGATCAGTATCAAAGATTTTTTCTGTTCGGTACTCTGATACATTTTATACCTTCACAAATCTACCCATCTCAGCCCTTCTGCTGAATTATATGGTATACAATTGCACAAAGGGACGGGACAGCGGCTTGTGGACGCAGTAGACAGCCCCACACATCAGGAACTAGTCGATGCGTCTGGCTGTGCTAATCCGTGTTGTGTGCTTATTGAGTATCGCACACACGACTCAAAAAACATTGGGTGCCATCGTGTTGAGAAATATGATGTTAACCTATTTACACTGTATTACATTCCCAAAATTTCGCATGTGAATTATCTGTTTTTGTGGACAGAGTGTGTGTGTGTGTGTGTGTGTGGACTTTCTTTGACAGTCTGTTTTCTAAATATTTGATACATATATTGTCCTCTTTTGCCAGGATGAAACCGTCAACACGCTGAAGTACGCCTCCAGCGCGCGCAGCATCAAGAACAAGGTGGTCGCCAACCGCGACGCGGAGAGCGGCGCGCTGCTGGCGCTGATGGACGAGGTGCGCATGCTGCGCGCTCAGCTGGCCGCGGCGCGCGAGGGCGGCGAGGCGGAGGGGGGCGCCGCGACGCCCGCCCTTCTCCACCGCCGCTTTCGCAACGCCGCGGAGCAGCAGCGAGTGGACGCTCTCGCGGAGGAGCGCGACAGGTGCGCACCGCATTACCCATCCCTAGCATATGAATAATCGCGGTAACCTTATGCATATGTCTAAAGCCTTTCTCCACATAATTCTTGTCTTGGAGGTTCTTGAAAAACAAATGTTGGAAATTGGGAATTGGGGGTTACAAGAAGTCATCTGTTATGTAGATTAAGTCAATTAAATTTTTTGGACGGATTTCTGAGGGTTCATTGCGTAACATAACTGCGGACGCATGATTCAGCCTCATAATTCATTTGAGGCACCAGTGGTATTTGTAACTCAGCTCACCGGCATTTTTTTCTAGAATTCCGAAAGACAAATAACATCCAAGTTGTTCCGTGTTTGACCCTACTGAAAGGATTGTACATTACGGTTGTCATACGAAATGTGATTTTGGTGGACCGAGGTCAGGAGTCTGCTTGGGTGTTGGGGATGAGTCGATCACGATGTTTCTTTTTAGTTTATATATGCACTCTTTCAATGCATCGAGTAATTGCGGAATACGTTGCAGTGCCGGAAAAACATGCAGGCTAGATCACAGACGGGTAAAAAAATAAGTGCTGCGTCTCTGCGATCTCGCGCTAACATGTGCTGTGACAGCAAGTTGTGATGGCATTTTAAAACTAATATTTGGGTGAAAGCCTGTTATTTTCAATTAGCGGCTGTGTTTTCCCGGGGGCGTGTGATATGACTGAGCTGTGGGATCGTCGGTGCGGTGCCTATACAGGTGGCGGCTGAGAGCGACGGTGGCGGAGTCCGAAAACGCGGAGTTGCATTCTGAATTGAACGCGCTGAGTAGCGCCGCGGCAGTTTCACAGGTGGGAGAAGAGAAAACACACACACACACACACACACACACACACACACACACACACAAACAAACACACACACACACACACGCACACAAACACCTTTACCGGTTGTGCAATAATTTTCTTATTTTTTGTTTAATGTCTTGCATACGTACTTGTTTTTTAAAATTCTGTTTTCGAACTGACAAGTCTTTGCTTTTCGTGTCAAAAAGTTGCGTTTCGTTTTTGTTTTTGTATATGCAATGTAAACATATTTTAGTAAGCAACCACTTCTGGAACTATCATCGCCTCGTTTTCTGGTTAACGTCCTCCTGCTTTGTAGCAATTGAGGCTGAATTACGCACCCAGCACCCGTTCTCAGCGACAGAGACCCATTTGTCGTAGTTTACGTGTCTTGTATTTGTTGATGGAAGTGCTTACAGCATATTTTAAATTGATTACTCCGAAGCACAAACAATTACATTAAGAAAACAGCTATTCTGAAAGTGAGACCGCGTTTACCCCGTCGACTGCCGAACCGATTATGCAGGCGGAGTCGAGCGAGCCTCCCTTTGGGCGCAACCCGCTGTTCACGTCGACGGAGAGCGAAACGGCACCTCTTCCCGAGGGCGGCGTGTTGCATGACAATAAAACTCCGTCCGCCCCTCTCAGTGCGTCGGTGCAGAAGCAGCGCGCGACGACGACCGGCATGCTGTCCGCCTGGGCGCCCAGCCCCAGCCCCAGCTCGAGCCTGAGTCCAGCTCCCGGTATCCTGCACTCGTCGTCGCGTCACCGGATGCCTCGAAGCCGCAGCCACGCCGACATTTACGCCCCTTTCGAGCCCTCGTCGCCAAAGTCGGTCGCCCGCTCGGAGGCCAACTGCCTGCACCCGCTGGCGCCCGCTGCCGAGCCCTCCCCCGCCACCTCCACCGCTGCTGGCTCATCCACTACCCCTCTGACAGTGGGTGGCAGGGGTCATGTGCAGCAGCATCGATCAGGTGGGACCGCGCTCGATGTCTGTCCGTGGCTCGTCGAATTTCGCGTCTATACTTCCGCTCTCGCTTCTGGTTATTTGCAATAAACGACTATTTCGAAATTCAAAACGTCGCATGTGCCCCTGTTTCTGCTGTGCCCTTTGACCATTTTTCGTAGTTTTGCTTATACCGCATTGAGGGTCGCGAGCTGCATCATGTTGTGTAATGGGGTAACACTTATGGACAGTCGGAGCAACACTACTGAATCTTTACAACCACACTGTCTATATTGGCTCTTCCTTTTTCAGTTTTCTTTTTTAGCGCTTCATCAGTTTGAACCGATCGTGTTCATTCTCTGACCACGAACGCACGCATTCTTTATTTTGGTTGTTGCAGACGAGGCAGCGGCGGGCGAGGTTGGGTTGTCCGGCGTCGGGCTCGACCTGTCGTGGCTGCCGCTGCTCCGTCAGGCTCGAATGGAGCACGAGGCGGCGGTGCTGGCGCGCAAAGCCGCCGCTGCCGCCGCCCTCCGTGCTCGACTGGATGCGCTGACCGGGAGCGTGTTGCAGACGGGCGACGCACGCCTGTCGCCGCCGGGTAACAAGCAGGAGGTGGACACCTGGGTCGCGGACGCGGTATGCCTCGACAGTCAGATGGCGGACCTGGAGCAGGTGCTGGACGCGAGAATGGCCTCGCGCGCCGCGTGCGCCCACGAGCTGCACGCCATCGAGCGTCACATCGAGGTGGGGAGCGCCCGGGTGTATCGTCTTTTGTTAGAGTCGTTTTAACTTCCTTGTGCCGCTTCCTTAACTGTTCACTGTGTTGACTCTGGATGTCAGTGTGAAAAGTTTCCTGTTATGCCGTGTTCGTAATATTTCGGTCGACTTGGAGATGAAGGCGTCGTCTAAAATGCACACACAGCAGTGCAGGAGTACTCGTTAACGTTGCGTAACGTTTGAGAAGTAGTGGTACTTATTTTCCGTTTGATGTGAAACTTCGTGAAACGCTGCTGTGGCTGTGGCCGAGTTGGGAATGATAAGCTCATTGACATTTGTTAGGTATTTCTCGAGCTCCTCCAAAATCGGATATTTGAAGCTTTATGTGCTTGTTGGCCCGCAATGCCCACCTGGCATTCTCTACGCTTTCGTAGCTGTTAGCCTCTGAAATTGGAACTGAACCTCTCAATAGCGAACAAATGTTCGCATTCAGATCACTTTCAATCTCCATTACCGTCGTCCGCGACGCCGCCGATTTTTTCTATATGTTTCTAATGGATTCATGTCTTACATTTAAAAAATCATCCCCTCAGTTTTCAGTTTCCGTTGTTGGCCATGCCACGGAACCCATCTACCCGCTCTATATTGTTGCTGCTTACCCTAAACCTGCAGCGCCATTAGCAATTCGCGTCTTGTATCTTGCGGCATCAGACATTCGTCATCTCAGAGCTTAACAAAATTCACTGCAATGTTTTTGAGCTTTCCGAATGTGTCGCGGTACTCGTCCGCACTCCAATGGATTCAAGCAGGTCATTGAATCACTCGCACCGCGTTGTTCCGCTATCATAACATTTGATGATTTGCAAAATCACATTCTTGTAATTATAGAAGGGTTTTTAGGTTTAAACCCTGAACCCACTTATTTTAATCACTCGCACCGCATTGCTTCGTTATCAAATCATTTTATATGTTTTCCGAGCATATTTTTGTTTCCGTATTATTTCATTACATGAAAACCGGAAATAACCTCGGTTCATGCGTGAATGCAATTATAACGAGCAATTAGCGGACTGAATGTTGGCATTACAAATCAATAAAATACATTGTAAGTTAACATTGTGGTGCCTTACCACTCCCCCTGTCTGCGTAGCAAAGAATAGGTGATGGCATTTACTTATGTATCATGTGGGTGTCCCTCATCGCAATGCCTCCCGCACAGGTGTTACGAGATCAGCTGCCCACCTCCGAAGTGGGTGTGAAGGATGGCGACAGGGGGTCGTCGGCCTCTTCTTCGGGCAGTGTGCAGGATGGCGGCGGGGATGGTGAGGGTGAGGAGGAGGTGGGGAAGCTGGGCGTGCGGGCGGCGCAGTTGCGGGAGGCTATGGATGCGCACAACGCGGCGGTGGTGCAGCTGCAGTCGCTGCGGCTGAGGCTGCAGGAGCGGTTTGCGGAGGAGAACGACGCCAAGGTGGCGCGGAAGCGGTTTGGCTGGGTCGACCCCTCCGACTTTGGGTTTGTCATGACGGCGGTGTACAATCTGACGCGGAAGCAGCGCAGTCAACTGCTGGCGCTCAGGCAAGTGGCATCGTGGGGCAAACCTGTCTGATGCGTGCAAAAGGTCGATTGTTTGTGATGATTATTTTGAATTTCAGTGCCTAATATTCTTCAATGTGATGAATATTGGGCAATTGTATTTACCCCAATTTGGAGAGGCGTGTCAGATCGGTTGTTGTGCCTAAGAGTAATTATTAGGGTGGTGCGCGGATATATGGCGAATGCGATGACAACTCATAAACGTTGAAAAAATAACGAACAAGCTTCACAAAGTTTCAATTGCGAATGCTCTACCCATCGTCCTTCAAGGAATTAACCTTTTCAGGAATTGTGCTCCTGCACGAACTGCGCGTCGCCTTTTCTATCCAATTTGTCTCCGTCGGTGTAGTGACAGTCGTACCACCGCCCCCGACTTCCTCTCCCAAATAATTTCGAGGTTTTCCCATCATCGGTGTCATTCACTGGATTCAAAATAGTCGGTGAGCGCTAGCAATGCTGCGATCTGCTCTACTTTGAAATGTCACCTGAGTGACAAGCATGATAACAAAGATTACCCAATCGGGGTCGCACTATTTCGGCTCCACACTACTGCTCAGCCGGTCATAATTTCCTTCGTTCTGAGACTATTCGGTTGGTCGAAACACCCGCGAATCTGATTACACCGATTTCAAAATATCACAGCGAAATATATTTTGCTTGCGAATTCATCACACGCCTTCACTCCTCACCGTTCGATATGTTTTGCACGTGTGTTTGATATTCGGGGCGGCGGTATTTTACTTGGAGGCTTACATTTCGGCTGTCGTGAGGTGAGCGAAGTGTGGTCGAGAGGTTCAAAGTCTCCGACTGTGCGCACTTGTTTTGGCTGCGCAGGGCGGAGAAGGAGGCGCTGCGGGAGGAGGTGGCGTGGCGCAACACTGTATTGGAGCTCCTTACTAACGAGGTGCGTGGCATTCGTGGCGTTGTGTCTCGTGGTTTGGTAGTCGACGATGGGGCTAAAAGTCGACCGAGTGGTCGAGTCCGACTCTGTTGTGGGTCCGTTTTTGACGGGTTTCCCCCTTTTCATCAGGTGGACGAGGCGCGCATCAATGAGGCTCAGCTGGCGGAGGAGCTGCACCGCGCGGCCTCCGAGAAGGTGCGCAGTCATATGTATGGTATATCCAGACAGTGCATAGCAGCCATATTTATATTTTTTGCTTGTGCAAAGTATTATGTATAATGGAAGCGCGCATGTTCGAAAACAGTTTCTCAACAACGGCAAACCTTTGCTGTGGTTCTCAAGTTTGGCCATATTAGAGCACGCTAGGATAGGAGCAGATGAGCATGCCTCTCGATGCTTAATGTGCGGTGGCATAGTCATCGCATGCATCGCATGCTCACTGTTTTTATCCGCAGAGAACAAGGAAAAACAGTGTTTCGGTGGAAAGTATCTAAGCCGTGTTTAAAGGACCGATTCAACTCTTCACACTATGACCGGTTCTTACCTTGGATGCGCGCATACGATTGCCAAATATCAAAAGCAATGCGGTTAAGGTACATTTGTTTATAGAATAATGGTGCCGTGAAAATTGTTTGTCTCCGCCAACGGCTGCACAATTCTTGTTACATGCGCTGCCTCTCCGTTGTGTGTTAAATCTCTAAGAAATTTCTCTTGCATGCATCAGAAAATGCATCAGAAATTGCCAATTTGTGGAACGAGTGAATAAGAAATTGAGACGCGCCGTCCGTTTCAACTGATTTGAATGCGGAACGGTCATCCAATTTCATTTTATTGTAATGCTTTTTCAGATGGCTACGTTTTATTCATGAAAATGATGAGATTTGATACCAATTATGCGCGTCTCGACCAAATTTTCAGAACGTGAATTAAAACACGTGAAATGTTCGCATCGAAAATTTGATACAATGGATACGGATTGTGTACCCCCTTTGTCACCTTCTCGCGAGATTTAGGAAATGATATTTGTCATGAGAATCAAATAACTACTCATTGCTTTATGTCAGTTGTGTTCGTGGTCAATGATTTGGTGACGTGCGTATCTGCATACTGCACACTGCGACACAGTAATAGGTGGGTTATATGGGGGAAAAATACGGCGGGTTTTAGTTTCAACCCAAGTTCGTTATCACGACGCGCAGGTTCGCGTGCTGGATGCGTACGGGGAGCTGCAGTTAGAGAATGCCGAGCTGGACGAGCGCGTGACGGGGCTGCGCTCGGCGGCGTCGCACCTTCAGACCGCGTACGACTCCACCGTGCGCGAGCTCACAGAAGAGCGCGCGCTCAGCGCCCGCGTACTCGACAGCCTGGCGGCGCTGCAGGCCGCGAGCAGCGACTACGCATGGGAGACGAGTAAGGTAGCCGGCGCAGGACTACAGGCGGTGCTGGAGGCCGAGGCACCGACCTCGCCCTCCATCCACGCTGTGCAGTCGGAGTTTGCGACGCCGCAGGGCACCTCGCTCATCTCCGACGACGTGTTGGAGGTATCATGTACCCGCACTTGAGGTTTCTCGGATGATGAAAACGGCAGACCGAAATAATATGTTGACGGAAGCCTTATACAACCAGTCGTCATTTTCCATGATTTCTTTGGTTTACTTGTCGTACGTTGGAGTGAAATGGAACGGCCATAGTGCTCCTATTGAATTGCGTGCGTTCATCGTCACTGGCTGACTCTGTTACGTTATTCAAGCAGCGCACATTTTGGCAACGTCACATTTGGCAAAGTCACATTTTGGCACATACGTCAACTGGCGCGTGCGTTGCGTGGCTAAACGAAACTCGCTTTACGAATCACTAGCGAAGCGGTCCGCACTTCAGCGGCATAACTATGCACCAAAATACAATGAAAAAATTGTCTTCGCTCGGTGTTAACCCCCACCTCGTCTGCGATGTGTGGTTATGCGCATTGTTGATCATTATACCAATGACGTCGATTTTATGCGATGTCTAGTGTGTCATGCTAACGTTGTGGAGGGCTGCGCGCGCGCGTGTGATTTCGGAAACCAACGGAAACCTTGGCGAAACGTTGTTGTGGGTCTGCTTTTTGAGGGCGACCGCTGAGTTAGTTCTGGATAAGGGGATATGGTGGTAGACGAAATTACAGCTGGTTCGAAGGAGTTCCTTCCGTGTTGCGTGCTGAGTCGACGAGTGGGTTCGGGGCTGTGGCTGTGACGGCAGGCGTTGGAGCGGGCCGCGGTGGAGAAGACGAAACTGGCGAAGAAGCTGGGCGAGAAGGAGCAGCTGTTGTTCTTCATCCAGCAGCAGTTGCCGCAGGTCGAGTCGATATGCGCAAGGTGGAACAATCAGCAGGTTGGCAAACCCTACACCCGCCTTTGACCCCGTGAGAAACAAAATCAACACATTTCTTGATGTATTCTGAGATTTGCCAAAGTATTTTTGCTGCATTTAGTTAATCGGAAATATACTGGGACCATCACCTGGCATGGGTACACTTATCCTATCCACACGAATGTCGACAGATATTTTTGCCGTTACATTATTGATGTAGAAGCTAACAAGTTTATGAGACTGTGTGATAAGGCCGCAGCACTCTTTTTTCAGTTGTGCAACTTACCTACACTACAAGTCAGATTTTAAACAAACATTGTAATGAAATGTGGTCTGATTTTTATGTTTTTATAAAAATCGGGCACATCTAAAAATAAGTGTCGAATCGGCCACATGCGACCGAGCCGTTTGTGCTGGTTTTGTAAATTGTGCATTGTTGAATATATTTAATGTGCAGAGTGCAAATTCGTCTGTCTTGCTTGATCAAAGCGCTTGGTTTGTGCCGCATACGCCGGGTTGTCGCTGAGCATTCGGGTTGGCAGTCAATCAAAACGTTTATTATCATATTTGGCAAAATTCAAGCCTCCCAGTGACTCCGCGCTCCCTTATCATCAACCTGTCTACCCCCAAGCAGTCCTTTATCTGTTCTGTACCGAAATACGCCTCTTGCACGTTTCACTTTTATCACAACATAATGTGCATTTCTTGCACTGCGGCGGAAGTGATGTTCATTTGCCTGACCCGATCCACGCCTGAACACTTTGACCCTTCTTATTTCTATTCCGTCTTGTGCTGCACAGTCGCCAGAGCAGGCGACAAAGCAACAGCGCAAATTCACCTGGTGGTGGGGCGCCGGACGGCAGGTGGGGCCGTTTGCCTATTCCACATTTTAACAATCACTTTTGTTTTGAATCATGCATGTGTCGTGAGTAGATAGTGCGCACCACATGCGCACCGCGAACTACACTGACTTCTGCATGATATTCAGTAGAATTAATGTAATTGAAATTAAACAACGGATGTATACTGTCAAACACACACACACACACACACACACACACACACACACACACACACACACACACACACACACACACACACACACAGGCACATTGAAATATATAACTAATTATTTTCGCCTTTCCATGGGCGCACAGTCGGAGGACAGCTCTGCTGCCGGTGCGGCCACAATAACCGCCTCCTTCTTCGGGAATCGCCCCACATCGTCTCGCCCCGTCAGCCCTCCGCCCTCCAGCGCGAGCAAGAGTGACACGCGCCAGGCGAGACAGTCGCCCGAAGAGGAAGAGGAGGTGGTGGGGCGGCAGGACTCGGCGGTGGGGAGCCTCAATGCGGCGTATGAGCGGCTGCAGGAGGCGAAAGCCGCCGCCGAGGAAGCGCTCAGTTTGGGGCCCAACCACAACACCGCACCCCGCGCCGACCCGCCTCCACTTCCAAAAGAGCCGTCGCCTGATGAGGTGACCTGTTTCTGGCATACGAATGTGCAATTTGCCTGTTAGGAATTTCAGCGAACTTGTATTTCTGGTAAATTGTCAATTTGCAGAAATCGTTCGTGGGTTGGTTCTTAATTAATGTCCGCGCCTTCCTTCACAGTATCAAAATGCAGTCTGTATATGCCATTATCCTCTTCTGCTTGTTTTGTTTTGCCTGTTGGTTACGAAATCGGCTGTAAATTGATGGTCACGATGGACCCCATAGTTCATCAAATTCAAATTTGAATTTTGAGCCTGAGTCAATACAAATTCACCCAATGCTGAAATATAGTGAATGAGTGATGCTTACTTGTAACCCCCTAATTGAGATTATATTTGGAACCCGTTTTATTATTAACTCTTTCCTTGTCGACATTGTTATCGGGACATAATCAGTTTGTCGTGCCGGAGATAATAATGGGGCTTAAATGAATCGCTACAACTTACTTTTGAATTGAGTAAGATCGCGGCATTAATTAGCTTGCCTTTGAATCAGCCACAGAGTTCGGTGATACGCCGATTACCTCGGCACAAAATGTAAAATATTCTGTCATGGCTGAGAGGTTGTGTGAACCTGATTCGGTGTGGAGCTTCTAGAGTGGTTGTATATCGTAAGAAGAGTCGTTAGCCGCTTTCGAAGGTTTAGGACTATGTACTACCGAAGCCTCTCTGCTGCTGGCACTGCTGACGTCGAAGATGATTATGACCTCGTTGTTTACAGATGTCTCTCGTGGTGGTAATGGACGACTACATAACCCCGACGTCCACCCCCGTCCGCCACAAGCTGCGCCAAGGCAGCCCCGAACCCGAGACCTCTCACGCGTCAAGCAAGGTACGCCGCGATATGTGTTATGAAGGCCGAGCTGCGATGTAATAGTATCACGTGTGCATCATCCCACGTGTTGGTGTTCATCCTGTCATCCTCTTCGCCGGCTCCATTCCGACTTGTCTCTGCTTTGTCTTCATTTTGGACAGGTCGAGTCAAGATCGTTGGACACAAATGGAAATCACAGCGCAGTTTCGTCTTCGGTATCCGCCTTGGCTGATGACAGGAGCTTGGTGGGCAGCAGCGGTGCAGACGGCGTGCCGGGCTGGTCGGGTGTTGTTTGTTCTTCGGCCGCAGGGTTGGCAGTCCGTGAAGCGCCACAGTGGGCGACCAATCCGTTGGGTGACGTCGGGGTAGAGGAGGCGGCGGCGACAGGCGCGGCGACGGGCGACGCGCTGTCGCGCGGTATTGAGGCGGAAACGACGGGGCGGTCCGAAACGAGCCGACGACGGCCGCCCCGATTTCCTGTCGCTGTCGGCGAGCAGTTCCTCGACGAGAGTGACGAGTTTCCGGAGACTGCGACGGGGCGGAAATTCCCCCGGAGGGTCAGCGAGCCTCTTGTGGGAGAGATGGCCGAGAGGGGCGGGGAAGATTGGCAGTGCAATGGGGAAGGGGCGACGGCGGGGCGGGAGTACTTCTCGGATGATTGTGGAGTTTCTGGCAGCGGGAAGAACAATGGAGCCGCGGCGTTTGCTGAATGGGCGCGGACGGGAAGCGACTGTGGCGCGTCTCCCTCGGCGGCCACAGACTCGGTACACTATCCACCCTCCGCGTGTTTGTGATTGTCTATGTTAAATGCAGTGTCGTAATGTTGGCCATCACCGATTCGTCCTCGACACTTGTATTCGATAGCAGTAACATTAGCACTGCTTGTGTTGTTGCGCGCTTCCCTTCTTGCAAGGATTGGCATTGTCTGAAATTGCGAATTAAATTAATATGATGTTTGTTACGCTGTTTGTGTTGCGAGTTGTTGATAGTTAAGTGTAGCGTTCTTCAGCGTTACGGACAGTTAGTCGTAAATCTGCTAGGCAGGTTCAACGACTGCTTCGTTCTAAATGCAAAAATCGACGACTGGAGCGTAGTTTCGGGATTGCCATTTCCTTGTGTAGAGAGGGGCGGAGTTGAATTTGAAATACGGATAGCTACGAGAAATGAAAACCCGGTCGCGTCATCGGGACGAGTCGGCTGTGGCACTATGGACTGAGCGCTACCGTTCATGTGGCTATGGCGTGCCGTTGCTGAATAAATGCCACAGATTTCCAATTTTGTTGAGTGTGCTTTTCCCGCACTGACGCCTGCTTCGGTTTTTTTTCATCTCTGACGTGCTCAGCGAGAGAATCTCAGCCAGCGTACCTCTTCCGCGCGCGCCAAGGCGGCGCTTTTCGAGCGCCTGGCGCGTAAGAAGGAGGCGCGCATCGCGAGTATCCGGGCCGCGGCTCCGATGGTGGGACGGATCAATATGCAGGAGGTGCATGGGAAGCTGCAGCACAGCGACCCTGTGGAGCGCGCTCTGCCGGTGACTCCCACCGTGTTCGACGACAGGCTACCGCCGCAGGTCCGTTGTACCCCTTCCCAGCCTTCATAATTAGCGACCAAATACATGTAATTCCTTTTACCACCTATTATAGATTTGCGACGTTTTCTTTCTCGTGTGAGTGAATAACGATTGCGCGTCGTCAGATATTCAAACGGCGGCTCGAAGTGTTTGAATATGTGATTGAGATACGACGGCATTTAACTTTTGGTCCGGCGTTTAGTCCTATCTGTTTTTCAAATTCCTATTAAGCACTGGAACATTGCGCCGCCCTCTTGATCTCGTCCGAATGGGAGATGTGCTGAGTCGTATTCACTCAGAATCGCTGAAGTAGAACTTGGACCGTCGCCCCTTTGTGTGGACTGTGTTCATTATTCGCGACGATCCTAGATGAAACATCCAGATGAAATGTGGTCAATTGTTTGTTCACACTTCAAAATATGTGCTTTGTGTTTAGGCGATAGCTATGCCATTTAACTATCTGCTAACAACTCATTCGTGGCTCTCTGCCCTTATATCCAATAATATAAGTGGATCAGTTGGCTCTTAAACACTTGTCAGGTCGTTGCATTTCTACTCTTCCATAGTAGCCCCGTTAAATCCATTCCACAAATAAATCACCCGTTCATATCCCCCTCTCATTGAGTTCATGCCTAATGGTCGCCCGCAATTGCCCTCAACTTCACCGATGCTTTTCATAGATTTGTTACATGCTTTCCCATTATTTCAGCTGTGACCCATTTTACCTGTCCCTGGTTCGATCTCGACTCACCATTCACCCTTGCGTCACCATTGTTCAGGGGCAGCGAGGGTATGTGGTGCAGTCGGTCGACTTCCTGGAATCCATGTCCCAATCGGACGACGCTCTGTTGTTACGCGCCAACGGCAGCTTCTCCTCGCAGACCCCCGCCATCAACGGCGACGACGATCCAGTCGCCCACCCTTAAACCGCCGGGAACTCTGCACACCCTTCGGATGACACCGGTTGAGCGTCTGATCCGAGAAGGTCAGTTCGTAGGTCGACGTTGAAGACGAAGGAGCATTAGTTGCTCTGCGGCTGTTATCCATATAGTTTTGAATTTTGTATGTTTGTGAGGTTAACGATAATCACTCACCCGCTTAAGCTGTCAGGGCGCCGTCCGCGGGGTGAGGAAAGGTCGAGCGGAGAGGCGCCGAGTCGTGGGTTTTGCGACTTGCGGTGGCTTGCAATCGAATAAAAATAAACGGGGAAAGTGCATCCGTGCGTAGAGGAAAGAACAAAGGAGATAATGTAAGAGGGTCGTTCTGAAAATTGTTACGATATTGTGCTGTCGCATTTTTGTCTAGCCTGCTTGCTATGAGGTGACTGTCAGACTGTAAGCACGGAAACTTGCTTGGGTACCGCTTCGAGGAGGGTGTTTTTTGTGTCGCTGTTATGTGCATATGATATATGTGGGGATAATCAGTGATGCATCTTGATCGGCGATGAGAACTCTCAGAGTGGAATGGAGAGATGGGGGAGTTTTGCGGGTTGATTGGCGCTTTGTGTGGATTTTCCGGAACTGTTCCTGGGATCACCGAATGTTGTTAATCGACGACGAGTGATTGGAGTCTCCGGGATATAACGCCACCCGACGCCACTCGCAGTGCCGGAGGGTCACCCAATCGCTCGCACCTGTCTCACCTTACTGGCTCAGAGCGCAGTAAAAGTGACTTCCCTCCTTTGTCGTTTGGGCTTCAGACGCCTCATATGTCGCACTTTTCTTAGTTATATGTAAGCAAGTTTACAAGTCGCCTCGTCAGTGAAAGCCGACAATATCGGCGGCTGTTTAACGGAGGACTGGCCGGACGCCATGGGTGTCCGCTGATGTGCGCGCCTCAAACCCCCTTCGCAACCACCTCTGATACGTTTCCTATCCTTCCGCCTGAAAAGTCCGCAATCGGGAGCCTTTTTGCTACAACGATGGCGCGCGGGGCAGAAACGTCGGAGCACAACTCACATATTAACAGGAGCAGCAAATAACCAAAAAATTCGCAAGAAATCTTTCTCGTTATCTAGTATCACGAACGTGCGTGAATGAGCAAGGAATGCCAAACGGTCTGATACAGTGCGCGTGTAGCTCTTTATCGTGTGGAGCAATTCCGCTGTACTTCGAGGGAGCACGCGCAGTTTTGACTGGCTTCGACAGGACGCTGCCCCGCGCGGTCTCACGAGGGTTGATGAGTGTCCTGCTCCGTCAGAGGTTGTCCTTTTCAGCGTGGATGGACAGAGCAAACTCGGGCCTTCATCGGCATTTCGCCACTGAGGCCCTGTGACGGGGGACCTCAATCGGAACAGGGAGACCGATGGAGCCCGGGATGATAAGCCCCTTAAGACTCATCAGCCTATGACGGTGGGGACTCATCCGACCCCTCTCAGACGACAGTTGTGTGCCGTTCTATGGATTACAACCCCCCTACCCCTTAATTTCGGCAATTCTTCATTAATTGATTAATCAATTAATAGTTACATTGTTTCCTTTTTGAGTATAATATGACATCAAATTACGAAAGACAGCCAAAAACATGTCCACTCGCGGCCACATTCCCTGATGAGCCTCATCAGGGAGGCAGCAGGGAGCTGGAACATGCCACGCAGAGCTGATCCTAACCTGTTTCTCTCTCCCAATACACCTACCAGACCTTAGGGTCTCACTAGGGTTTAAAGTCATAAACCCTAACTTATCCCACATGCATTTGTATGTTCCCTCCACAAAAACGCCTCATCAACGTGCGAAATGGGCGGCAGCACTGCGTCTCTCCCCCCCTCCGCCCCCCCCCCCCCCCCCCCCCCCCCCCCTCTCTCCAAAGATCAGGGGTACCATCTCCAAAGCTTTAGGGTTTCATATTAGGGTATATAGGGTTTCTTCAGCTCCCGGCCGCCAGGTACTGCTGCAACTGTTCGCACTTGAGCGCGAGGCCGGCGTCGAGGTCGAGGGCGGGGGGGAGGGAGCGCAGGAGGTGGGCCGCCTCTGCCAAAAGCCCCTCCGCCGCCTCGCCCCCGTCGCTACCCTCTTGACACACGTCCGCTACCTTCACCAGCGCCACCGCCACCTCCACCGCCGCCTTCGCGTGCGACCGCCCCTCCTCCGTCGTCGCTGCTGCTGCTATCTGTCGCCTCAGCTCGAGCGCCCTCCGATAGCAGAGCTCCGCCGCGCCCAGGTCCTCGCATATCTGCAGGTCGCCCAGTTTGCCGTGCAGCACCGCCATACTGTCGCGGTCCTGTGCACCGAGAGAGGGTGAGCAGAGGTGGAAAGTCAGCGAGGGCGAGTGTGCAGATGGAGCCAGACCACCTATGCCACAACCTGCTTGGTGGGGAAAAAATACAAGCAGCGCATTTTTTTACATAGCAAGCATATTGGATGTGACATATGCAGAGAGAGAGAGAGAGAGAGAGAGAGAGAGAGAGAGAGAGAGAGAGAGAGAGAGAGAGAGATGGAAGGCAGACAGAGAATGTGAGGGGCAGAGATAGTCAGCAGCGTACGCAGGGACACATCCCAGACGGACGTATGGGAGTGACGAGGGAGTGAGTGAGACAGCGCGTGCGTGGGAGTTTATGTGTGTGTGTGTGTGTGTGTGTGTGTGTGTGTGTGTGTGTGTGTGTGTGTGTGTGTGTGTGTGTGTGTGTGTGTGTGTGAGTAGGGGGGGGGGGTAGATGGGTGTTGTTATGGTACATGTATATGTGTGTGTGTGTGTGTGGGTGCGAAAGAGGGCGTGCAAGTGAATAAATGTATTTGTGTTTGTTGTAAGGGTGCGTGCACGTAAATGGATGGATGTGAGTGTGTCAGTAGGTGAAGGTACGTTAGGGAATAAACAGCTGTGCATATGTGTGTGCTGGAAAGCCGCGTGTGCGTGAATATATGAATGCATGCATGTGTGTGTGTGTGTGTGTGTGTGTGTGTGTTTGTTGTGGTTTTATGGGGGGGGTGCGATGTAAGAGCATGCTTAAGATTTTACATGTGCATATTTTAGGTTCTTATTGGGGTGTCATTGGAACAATGCACGGTCGTTGTGTACATCATTTGAATATAATTCTGATGTATGTTGACACATGTGGAACACTGCGATCGAAGAGCTGCTGCTGTGCGGTGGGGTGGATTCGCGGCGGCAATGGGAGATGCGCTATCTGTTGACAATCTTTAGGGGGTCACCTGCGGCGTGGGCTGCGGTATCTCGTCGTACTGTGTGCATCCCTCGCGGTAATGATGCACTGCCTGCGCGTAGTCCCCCAGCCCGCGGAAGCAGTCGCCCAGCATACCGCACACAGCGGCAAGGCGGCCGTTGGTGGAAGAAGAGGCGGTGCTTTGCCCTGCCTCGGCCCCCACCACCGCACGCAGTCCATCTGCGCAACGCTGAAATCTGCAGTAGAGGGCAAAAAACTGAGCAAAACGTAGCATGACGCAACCTTACGATGATGGCAAACAAAAATATGTCAAATGCACGCGCAGACAGTCTTACGCGTATAAATTTCTTTGACCAGCGAGTGAGGGGACAGCGGTTCAGGGTTAAGGGAAGGGTTATAAACCTAAAATCTGAAACTTTTGTGAAAGTGAGCAGTGAAAACAATTTCATAAGGGAGAGTCATACTTAGTATGTGTATTTCAGGCATTGAAGAAAAGCAGTTGATTGTCAGTTTCCATGTGGGTTTCAATTTAGTTGGAATTGCCTTCATAATGGGCGAAAAATTCTAACCGACGGACGAGATCTGACCAATATCTGTAAACTAACCTTCAATTTTGTGACGTTTAAAGCATAAGTTTGATCGAATACATGCAAATTAAAAAAAGTCGCAATTCCTTTTCATTCGTGGCACAAAGGCTAAAGGAGAAACAAACAATAAAACGCATCATAACAAATCAACCGTTGTCCAAGCAGCTCTATAAAACTGTTATAAAAGATGTAATATTAACTGCTCGTTCAGGTGATGTATCTTCCGGCATACAAACGAGTGGTGAAAGGCACGTTGTTCGCCTTCATAGAGCCTGAGTTTTCTCAACTGATCATTCTACATGGGATGGGGTTAGGGGGGGGGGGGGCGATGCAGCAGCGCACCTGCAGCACGCTGCCTCCAGATTCCCCCCCGCCATTGACTGCAGCCCCAAGCTCAGCAGAAAGTTGAGGCCCGCATCCGAGGAGGGCACCGCGGCGTCCCGCTGAACACCAGCAGCAGCAGCAGCGACAAAGTGCTCCGCGCTTTCAGTTCACACAGCCACACTTGACCGCAGCTTGTGCCAAAGGCTCTGAAGCACTGAATCACGCGACGCGTTGCGTTCTGCCCAACTCATTTCTGTTTTCACAGTATTTCTTAAATGAACTAAACACCCCCCCATTGTGTTAAAGGGGGTGTGAAGGAGCTGAGAGCGGCGAGCTGTGGGATTATAACCTCACAAATACGAGACATTTATCATTATACCAATTAATACAGTTTTTGTTATTATCATTTTCCGCTCACTTCTTTTCACGGGCGTAAGGGAGGCGGTCGGCGCACCTGCCCGTCCCCTGTCTTCGATACGGCGTCCCCGTCGTCTCCGTCCTTTGCAGAAGGAGTAGATGGTGCGCTATGGCCACTGATGAAAAGATCCACGACGCCTAACAGCCGCGGAAAGATAATATATTTTCAAAATAATAATTAATAAATAAACAATACGACGACGGACAATTCAAATTAGCTTCTAATACATGCCGTCCGCTCGCCAAACAGTAAAGCGGATTGTTGCGGCAAGTCGCCGTAGCATACGCAGTTTCAGAGAATTTGACTGATATTTTTCCCGAAAACAGTGCTTGGGTTTGGGACGATAGGGGTGAGTCGTCGAGGTTGGTTAGCACGTCCGCGGACGGACCTTGGAGGCGCTCGTCTCGGCCGACCACCGCAGTCACAGCGCCGCACTTTCCACACCGCTCAGCCTGCTGCGCACAGTAGCCGCAGCACCAGTCGCCACACTCCAGCCTGACGCAATCGTGGTAGAGCGCGTGGCATAACGGACAATGCAGCGCGTCGTTCAGGGCGTCCAGCTTGGGCTTGGAACTGGAGCCGAAACCCAGCGGACACTCTTTGTCCGCATCTGGCCGGACATCCGCAATAGGACAAGCGGGGTAGGTGTGGTCAAGGCCGGACACAACCTTGCTATCGCCGTTGTCACTGTGGCTTGTCAAGGCTTGATCATCACTGGGGCCTGGGATGCTTTCCAGACCAGCACCGCCTATGAGGCTCCGGAAGGGGCAGCCTGCCTTGCGAGACGGGTCGCCCAATTGAAAGCCGGCGGATGCTGAGCCATCGGCCCCTGATCTTGAAGAGAGCAGTCGGAACGGGCAACGCCCCACAGGACGCGAGCTCGCGGTGGCCGCCATGCTGCTATCGCCCCTCCTGCTCTGGGTGAAGAAACTGAGAGGGGTGGGGGAGACGGTAGAGATAGTCCAATGAAGATTGGCCGGGCGTACGGTGTCAACGCCGAGGAGGCAGCGCGTGTGGCGTGTGCCTTTCGCGTGCGCGACGGTTCGTAAAGAAGTGATAATATATTTGTGGCTAATTATACGGGTACAGCAGGGATGACTGCTCAGCAAGCATCTGATGCTACATTTCGTACGGGTACCTGACGTGATGTAATGCCCCGCGGTCACTGCCAGCAGCCCAGTACCCGTACAATTCAGCAGTTGCCCCTTGCGTTGGGTTCCTATCTCCGCGATGAGATGCTTTGCAGGACGAGGGCAGTGATGCCGATGCTTGGACATGTCTCCTAATAATAATATAAGCAAGCAGAGGATACAAACATCCAGTGCGCTTTTACGTACATGTGCGGGGTCGCCAATGGAAAATTATAAAAAGTAATTTATCAGCGGAATCCACCAACAACAATGAATGCGGGGGGAACAAACGGGCCGAGGCCCACGGGGCAACAAAGCATGCAACAACCTCAACACAACCTCCTTTAAGCATTCGCGCAAAGATAGGAACTAAGAACGCCATGAACAACCACCAAAAGACGACGTCGCATGAGCTCCCATCGCACGTCACCCAACAAAAAGTGGGAAATGGGGTATGGGTGGAGTGACGAACAAACTCCATGCTGCGGCTATATAGGAAGAAGACCGCCGCGAAGTGCCAGATGACAAGAAGCCCCCATACTAGGGAACCACCGGGAAGCCACATATATCGCAAGCCGGTAAACAAGCCCAACCGCACGAGGAGCCAAGCGGCCCCAATCATGGATAGGGATAGGGTAGTAGTCATGAACATATTGGAGAAGAGGTGTACCAAATGTGTGTGATGCTAGGAAATTATCGGGATCGAGCTTGTCAGGCTCCCGCCGCAAGGCTGATATGGAGCGAGAGCGAAGCACCACCAATATGGATACTAGAAGTTCGTGCGTGCATGTGGAAGGTGGGGTCTAATCTCAGACCCTTGTTCGTCAGTGTACCACAATCTTGCCCCTCACGGGCATCGAACCCGGGACCTTCGGCACCCTATGCCACACGCTTATTAACCGACCCGTCGGAAAAGATAAAAGAAAAACATGTCGCGTATTGGCCTTCTTGTTGTTAAGTTCTAGCTCACGACAATACACTCGTAAAGGTAACATCCACAAAATGTACTTTTACGGAGATGAAATTTTAAACCACGCCACATTACTATTCCGTCGGTCCCGAGACGCGATCTACGATGCGACGAGCCTCTACTAAACGCACATGCCTCACTCATAAACTCTCGCAGGACATGGGCCAAGCGATCACAGAGATGGCTAATGTACCATCACGAATCGTACAGCGAGGAATGTTGTACATTTGTGGTAGGATGGAGACGACCGTCCGCTCACCGGTCCTTGCGTGGAGGAGAACGTGGCGGTGGAGGAGGAGCCGGAACCAAGAAGAATATACACCCGGGAGACTCAGGCAATGCATACATTTTCGGATATGGAAAGCGCACCCTGGCGTGAGGCCCGACACCCGGTGCGCCGCCATCGCAAAGCAATTTGACGGGATTCGGGAAATGGACTCGTGAGGCATGAAAAGCAAGAAAAAACAACGCCAAAAGTTAACAACGCGACATGTGCCGGAAACAACACGCACATAGTCCAGCGAGGAGATACCACAAAATGCCTAAATCAAAAAAGACAACGTCACCGCTGTTTCATTCGCGGAACAGAAGTCATCGGAATTAATGACAAATCATCACAAACGGAACAATGGCATCCATGAGCGGAACAAACAATTACACGAGCGAAATAAAACCACATCCCGCCAAAGCACAGGAAACTAAACCTCTGGGCACAATTCCGTTCCGATGGCCGTAAAATCCACTTCCGTTTCGATGTTTTGGTATGTCTGCCATTCTTGAACTTTCTCTCCGGGACTTTCCAACGTTTATACAATCGCCGATATTACAAATGAAAATTCAATTACAACCCCGCGTGCACTAGCATGCGAGTGTTGTCTTAGGGTCCTCCCAAAAAGACAAGCGGAAAGTGTGCAAGACTGCGAGTTGACCTACGGAGCTTATTATTGTCCAAAACATGAATGGCAAACTCTTTAAAAATTGCACCGATTCTCACACAAAAAACACATACATAATTTGCATATAATCTAATGGCTCGCCCTCGACAAAATGCCACAATCGCTCTCCTCACTCAACTCTACCTTGGGCATACCATATCATAAACGCCCCCCCACCTCCCCAACGTCTCCGTGCCTGCCTAAGTGAAGATCTTCACCCCACATAAAGCCGGTATCAAGTATGCCCCGAACCTTCCGCCATGCGCTCCAACAACTGAACTTAGGAATGGAATGTCACATTTCAATACACATCGCTCAGTTACTCAATAGTACATGGCAGGGACCGTGGTTATTACTGGAGTTAATTACAATTTTAAAACCTCCCCGGAACGTCGGCAAACATTGAAGATCGGTGTGTCGATAGGTGTACATGGTCGAAGAGTTCCCAGGCTAGCCGCTACTCCGATTCGTCCAAGATGGCAGAGTATGTGAAGGCCTTTAGGCAACAATCGGTCCAGTCCGCCGATATTGTCGCAATACTTCTTCATTTTCAATATGGGAATGGGCCAAATTCCTCTACACCGACGGCTCCCAAAAAGCTTGACACTCTCCCCTGGCTAGGCAAGCGGAGTAGAATTAGTGAGGCAAAGACCAACTTTGACTGACATGTTAAAATTCGAGTTAATTTATTCCGATGTCCTCTCATATTATACGTATCATGGCCTTCTCGTACTTTTGAAACTATGAGCTTGTCGAGTTTTATGTCCTTATGTTAGATGCTTTACTTGGTCGCAGAGGATAGAAACCGATGTGCGCCCGAATTATCAAGATGAGGACCGAGACGGCAACCGATTTAACCGCTTGTACATGTTGGCAACAATTTCCACATTCCAAAAACAATGTCCGAGAAGGATATCCATTGCGCCGATAAGGGGACGAGAGTAGAGAGGCGGGCAATTTGCCTTGTCGTAGACTCACACAACATTAGATGTCATGCGCTGTTGAAGTGCTGAAGCAATGAAACTAAATGTTAGAAAAACACAGCT
>JAPMLY010000405.1:0-32500 GCA_026401115.1 Tetraselmis chui | reverse complement strand
TAACCGACTCGGTGAAAGGCAAATGTGAAAAAATTGCTGCTCGCATGGACGAGTCGCTAAACATTTTCTCATCTTGAACTGCCACCTCAAGGCTATCGACCAACTCCACACGACTACTTCCCTCATGCGCAAGCCCTCCTACTACAACAACTACCCGTCGAATCCTCAGAACCGCCCCCGCCGCTGTTTTATACCTGGTGCCCACATCTAGAAACGTGACACTCATAGTGGCCAATTTACTAACCCCCTCCAAGGCCCTCCCCGCACAAACCTCAACATAATCCACCTCGCCCTGGCTATCGCCGATATAATAGCCGTTGTGACGGCTGCAGCCAAATGCATCACTCCATCATGCTAGGTCCCGCAACATCGGACACTTATCAAACATATGGCGCAACAAAGTTGCTGCTAGCAAGGCTGCCACGGGAATGACCCGCCTGAATTTTGATCGAAAAATGACGTGATGGGGCTGTCCCTAATCTAACTCTTTGTAACATTGAAGTTGCTTCAGCGCGGCCGCGACACCATCTACCTACCTCCAATTGCCACGGTAAGTGTGACTCAGTCGGTTAACGGAGTCAATATCCCTACGGTCAAAAGCTGCAAAGCTGCCGATGGCGAGACTACCGGTCCTTCACTAAACTCGTTTAGTGTCTCACTTGTTTCAACATTGACGCATGGACTTGACCACAAGTCCGTTTTGGGGACCTACCAACTATTATTTGCTCACTGCTAACGGCAAGCAAACTATGTTAACGCTAGAAATGTTTCATCCGCCATATGCCAACGGCCAGCACACAATGCTATTGCTGAATTATTTCCCTGCCATTTCGAATCGAAACTGCCATTGACTTGCAATTAGCAACAACAATTGCTTATGCTCTAAATGACACCCAATCCGCTGAGCCACTTTACTCTGCCATCTCGCTTTCCCCACCAAAGGCTGTCACACCTCCACAGACTCGGAAAATACCCCCTTCCACACCTCCTCTGCCACAACATCATATCAACTTAACATGCAAGAACCGCGACCGCCGACGCAGGTTTTGCCAAAATCAATATCGACCAACTTCCAGGCTGCCCATCTGACTTTTTCCTATTTGACCCCAACGATTTTTCGACTCAGCTCTGCATATGGCCTTGTCACACTAGACGCATGTGCTTCCGCCTTTGACAACGTCTGTCCTAGCTATTGCTCTGCCGAAAAAAGCTTTCTCATTAGCCTCCGCCATAGGCCATACGGTTTTTATTAACCCCGTTTTCTGCAAATGTGCCGTGCCTATTCTCCAGCATTTCGAACGGCAACGCCAGGAAATACATCAACTGACGCACATGTTGTAGTCATTCTTCCGCGCTAGCATTCCGCCATCGGCAAATCCTGGCTACCGATTTTAAGTAAGTACACAATATTACATACATACCAACCCGACACATACCTTTTTCACGGTGCCACATCTGCCACCGCCTCTGCCCCCATGGGCCCCACTCGCTGGCCCGTCGATGTTTTTCTTGCCGACCATATTGATGAGGAACGCCAAGCCTCCGCTTGGGATGACGCCGGCCGCTTTGCTCATCTCAAAGCTCTGCTCTACGAATCGCAAAGACATCGCATGACATCCGCTTACGTCTTCAAAAATGTTCTTTGCACGCAACGAACTCGAGTACTTAGGCCATATGGTTAACAAAGATGGACAACGCCCCTCCGATAAAAATGAAATTCGTATGAAGGTGGCAAAGACCTAAAACGGAACAAGAAACAAAACGCTTTCTCAGCTTTTGTAACTTCTGTCGCCGTAGTTATGTTTACCGCTATTCACATATTGCTGAACCATTCTACAATATATGCCGTAAAAACGTAGAAAATTCAATGGACGACTCGCAAACAAACCGCATTCACCGCACTTAAACAAAGCCTTTGCTCTTCCCCACTTTTGATAAACCCGCGCACGGGTCCTAACGCCGATTTTTTAATAAGCCCCGATGCTAGCAAATTTGCTCTCGGTGTAGTTTTATTACCAAAAGACCTTCGACCATGTGCTTAGCTTGCTAAAGCTCTTCAGCCCGCTCATACAAATTACCCGGTGTATGACCAAGAACTCCTAGGTGCTATTTGCGTCTTAAAATAATGGCGGTGTTACATTGCAGGCAGCGCCAAAATCACCATCATTACCGACCATACCATCGTTCGTCACCTCCCCATTCAATAATGGCTAGGTCGTCGCCACGCAATGTGGCTAAACTATTTATCCCCGCACCGCGCCCTTAAGCCCCGCACTAACGAGCCTAATATGGAAATTCATCACCTTACAGGTTCATCAAACGAGGCCGACGCCCTCTCTCGAAGATCCGGACTTCACCATGCAATCACGACCGCCGAACAACAACTCCTCGACAAAGACTTAGAGGATATGCACGACTTTTTGTCCTCTATGTTCTCTATGACCAAGAACTCCTAGGTGCTATTTGCGTCTTAAAATAATGGCGGTGTTACATTGCAGGCAGCGCCAAAATCACCATCATTACCGACCATACCATCGTTCGTCACCTCCCCATTCAATAATGGCTAGGTCATCGCCACGCAATGTGGCTAAACTATTTATCCCCGCACCGCGCCCTTAAGCCTCGCACTAACGAGCCTAATATGGAAATTCATCACCTTACAGGTTCATCAAACGAGGCCGACGCCCTCTCTCGAAGATCCGAACTTCAGCATGCAATCACGACCGCCGAACAACAACTCCTCGACAAAGACTTAGAGGATATGCACGACTTTTTGTCCTCTATGTCTCACATGCAGGTCAATGACACCTTACTTCATCAAAATCCGGTCTGCTCATTCGTTAGACCCCAACATTCTGCGACAACACTCTCCCTAACGGCGTATACTTTGACTATTCTGACAATCTCTACTTGATGGATGATAAAGTTTGTTTACCCATTGACAATAATGTCCGCAGCATATCATAAGCGAATACCATAACAAGACCAGACACCCGGTTAGCACTAGGATCCCGTTGCCTAATGCTTTGTACAAGGTAGCCATTTGTCATCCTAGTACTTAGTGTTATGCTATTAGTTGTACTGTATTCCCTATTAGTGGCGGTCGGCCGGCCCTGCCGATGCCTTCGCCGGCCGCCATCTCTCTCTTCTCACTTCTGTAGGCACCACACCCACCCCCCCTGTGGGGCCGGCACGACCTACGTGTACCTATCCGTTCCCGATTCCGACATGTTATGGGCCCTCCACATAGTTAAACTAGAGAAGAGCGTGTGTAAAGCGCTCGGCGCCACGCTAGTCCTACCTACTCCCACGCAAAAAATAGTACAGCGTGTGTAAAGCGCTCGGCGCCACGCTAGTAATTCATCGTCCAACCCACACCACGCTTCGCCTTCGAGCTGGTTGTCCGCGACTAACCTACCATCTCCCACGTAAAAAGGAGAAGATCGTGTTTAAAGCGCCCGGCGCCACACTCGCCCCACCAAGCTTTCAGTCTCACCTAGCCTTCAGCCTACCAATGCTCTCGACCGGATCTTGCTGTTTAAAACCGACCCGCGAAAATTCGGCCCGTGTGTATTTCCATAGTACTATTATTGTTTTTCCCGAGGCAACGCCGCAACGCTCACCTAATTTAGCGGGGAGCTAACCTTTCCTGCGGCAAAAGGGGGGAGTCCACACGAGTAGCGCATGTTCATGCTTTTGTGTGTCTATTTGCTCCTAACTGTTAGAACTAGCATTGCATTACCTAGTGCTTATGTACAAGGTAGCTAGTCCTTATCTTAGTACTTAGTGTTGTACTAATAGCGGTTCTCTATTTCCCCGTTAGTGGCGGTCGGCCGGCCCTGCCGGTGCCTTTGCCGGCCGCCATCTCTCTCTTTTCACTTCCTTTGTCCCCACTGCTGGCCCCCTAGCGGGGCCGGCTAGACTACCCGTGTAACCATAACTTCCAAACTCCAACATGTTATGGGCCCTCCACAACGTTACCCGGGATAGTCAGACCTCCGAAATACGGCAGCCCCAAGTAGGAGAAGAGCGTGCAACCCAGATACTCGCTTTGAAGTCAACACCGACGCTAGCCGCCCAAGGTCCCCCGTGGCCGCCCTAGGCTAGCAGTACCGCCTCCGCCACCCAAGGAGAAGAGCGTGCAACCTGGATACTCGCTTGAACTACCACTACCGACACCAGCCGCCCATGGTCACATATGGCCGCCCTAGGTTGGTTGTCTACACCACCCTGCTCACAGCTCACCGATGCTATCGACCGGATCTGGTTTCAAAATCAAATTCAAACCGATTCGCGAAAATTCGGCCCGCGCGTACTTTAAATAGTACTGTTTTTGTTTTTTCCCGAGGCAACGCCGCAACGCTCATCTGACAAAGCGAGGTTCTAACCTTGCCCACGGCGAAGGAAGGGGAGTCGACACGATAGCGCCCGACTATTCTTTTCGAGTGCCTACACGCTTGTGGCAGCCCTGTTGGCTTTTCCCCGTCCTCGCCGGTCGCTCTCACGCGATAGCTAATTCGCCCGTGGACGGTTTTCCCGCTACATGTCAGACTAGTACATTAAGCATTACATTTGGACCAGTTTATTGTCGGCAACTCGCCGGTAGCATCCCGTTCATGTGAGCACCTGTAGCGTCACCTACCCGGCCTGAGATACCGCTACCCGAACAACGCCTACGGCCAAGATGACTCCTTCCTTGAAGACAAGCAAGGGCGACGACAAGACCTAAGCTACCTTGAGGGGGAGTGTTAGAACTAGCATTGCATTACCTAGTGCTTATGTACAAGATAGCTAGTCCTTATCTTAGTACTTAGTGTTGTACTAATAGCGGTTCTCTATTTCCCCGTTAGTGGCGGTCGGCCGGCCCTGCCGGTGCCTTTGCCGGCCGCCATCTCTCTCTTTTCACTTCCTTTGTCCCCACTGCTGGCCCCCTAGCGGGGCCGGCTAGACTACCCGTGTAACCATAACTTCCAAACTCCAACACTAACAGCCTTGTTGGCTTTGCTTCCTCCTCGCCGGTCGCTCTCATGCGTCGGCTAATTTGCCCGTGGACAGTTTTCCCGCTACATGTCAGACTAGTACATTACGCAGTACATTTGGAGCCGCTTAATATGGGCAACTCGCCGGTAGCGGCACGTTCATGTGAGTGCATGTCGCTACACCTACCCGGCCTGAGACACACGATACAAGCACTACACCGTCGATCAAGATGGCATCTTCCTCGACGCATGCTAGGATGACGTCAAGACCTCGGTTACCTTGAGCGGGGTGTTAGCACTAGCATCCCGTTGCCTTGTACTTATGTACAAGGTAGGTATTTGTAATCCTAATACTTAGTGTAATGCTCTAAGCGGTACACTATTCCCTATTAGTGGCGGTCGGCTGGCCCTGCCGGTGCCTTCACCGGCCGCCATCTCTCTCTTCTCACTTCTGTACTCTGTAGGCACCACACCCGGCCCCCTTGTGGGGCCGGCATGACCTACGTGTAACTATCCGTTCTCGATTCCGACACACCTAGACCCTAATCGCACTCTCCGAAGTATATTAAAAATGTTTTGGTGACCACATATGCAAAAAAGGATCACACACTTTTGTAAACCTTGCACCACATGCCAAAGCGTCAAAGTTCACACCACTAACCCCCTTGGCTCTCTCTACCCACTCCCAAAATCCACACGCCCCTGGGAAATTATTAGCATCTAGATTTTATAGCATGCTTACCCCCCGCCGTGGATGGATTTGATTGTATAACAACTTTCGTTGACTATTTTACTAAACCGTCTCACTTTATTCCATGCTCAATTCATGTCAACGCCCCCCAACTTGCTAGACTCTTCCTTGACAACATTTACCACCACCACGGTCTATGCTGAAGTATGATTTCCGACCGCGATCCTAAATTCACTTCCTCACTTTGGCAAACACTTTTTAAATCTATGCAAACCAAATCAAACATTTCAAGCTCATACCACCCACAAACCAATGGCTTAAAGAAGGTACACACCGCATTACTGAACAAATACTTCGCTCTTTCGTTCACCAACAACATTACGAATGGTTAAGTTTCTTCTCACTTGCAGAATTCATAACATTGAACTTATAGCTTGAATAGCATTGTACTTATTTCCATTGCCTACAACAAATTCTATTGTCGTTGTCGAAACTCATAACATTAACTTACATGATTGTTATATCTGTCACTCTTGCCCATAATTGCCCGCTATCATGCAGCAACAATAGTGAATTAATTGCGGTCACAATTGTGGTAGTTTGCTTCGGGATCAAACTACGAAAAAATTAATTTCGGCTAATGCAATGAGAACGTCGTGAGAGACCGAAACTGTTTGCAATGTAGCTGAATACAATTAAAAGATAATTAAAAAGTGAGTCGTCTCTTCCCTCCAATCCGCAGACTAAGTAGCCCAGCCCAGCTCGCCTTCAGTCTTGAAGCGTCACACGACCCTCGGGAGCACGTCTCATGAGACGTGCTGACTTGAGACGTGTTGACTATCGCCTCGGATAGACGTGATCAAGCGCGTCGTGCCGCTTAGTTAATTTCCCCAATAAGCACGCTAGAATTGTATTGGGACTTGACCTAATTACAATGGATGTACAACTGCGTGCGTATTGTGACGAGTACAGTCATGCAATAGTACATTGCCGGACATCGTACATGTACTCGTTGCCAATTTGACCCATACTTTTCCATCGGAATGACGTACGACGTGGGTATGCTGCCACTGCAATTTGCGAGGGTATTGTTTGAATGTTTGTATTGTAATGCCAGTACCTCCCGGTACGTATAAGTACGCAGAGTAAGTTTGCGTAAGCCACATGACGCACATTCTGATTTTTCGAGACAGTCATACCGCGTCGCTAGTGAACCGTCGCAAGAGCTCTAGCACCTAGCACGAGGACAATGCGAGAACATGTGCAAGCTAGCTAGGAAGCCACTTCGGCCTAGTGCAGTGGATGGACGTGACATAACCATTTAATCAACACCTATTTGTTTACATGATATTGTTAACACTAAATAGTCAGACATCTTCCATCTCTCTCTGTAAAAGTTATGGGGGCGATAAGGAATGCTTACACTCGGTGAGTGACACTGCATGTCATCTCACCCTCAGCAAGTGCCTAGCACTTGCCTATCACATGACACGCACTCACCTTGTGGTGAGCACACGGCGACGTATACTCTGAGCCTTTAGATGATATCTAACGCCCAGCAACTTGCCACCATCAGCAACCTAATCCTCTCTATTGTTGATTGGCTTATCATCTTATAGTGCTGAGTCACAGCCGTACTATCACGATGCTACTTGACCAACATTGCTGTGTAGCAACTTGATTACCACACAAACTATGTCTCGCAACACTCTCCATCTCCACTTCCACCTGCAAAAGCGACAACATAACATCATATATTTCTTTCAGCAACAATCTCTAGACATGCAAAGTGGCACATTAGTTTCGGAGCGTCTTGATCTCTACACGGTTTCGTTGTTGCTTTGTTTGTTCGACGCTACTTGTTTGATTCGAGACGGCTTCTCTTGGACCTCGTAATTACGTTGTCGTCGTACTTCTGTTGCCTCGGGGATATGTATATGATATGATTTATCATACACCGGCTTGTATGATTACGCGTTTTCATAATCAATACTTGTTCTGTTAAATACCGCTATGTACAATCAGTGAATATTTAAAGTAGCGCCATACACGCCTAAGCTCATTCTCGTTTTCACAATCGACTTCGGCTGCATAGCGAGCGACCATCCCTATCCTGCGGTATGGTATACCACGCCCGCGCATCAGTGGAGGCGGAAGGGTTAAAGGATAGCGGCGGCGCGGCAGTGGGGCGTGTTTATCCCGTGCGGACCCGCTTCATGTTGCCAAGAGCAACCGGGTCTAGACGCATGTGGTGCTCGAAGTAGTCGCGGCTCTAGCGGGAGCCGTTCATACACAGGGGAATCTCGCCCTGCACGTAGTAAAAATATGTCCAGTGCAAAACACCCTCGTCGGGGTAGCAGCGGAGGCAGCGAGCTTGCTTGCTTCGGCCCTTTTTAGAGCGACCAAAGTTACCCGGGACTTGGACGCGCTCTTCTTGGAGGATCCGTTTCGGTTCGGCCAAAGGTACGGATATTGTCCTTCCCCGACATAGGGCTGGCACATCGTGACCTTGTAGCCCGTTGTAGACCAACGTCTACCTTCAAATCTCAGCTAAGTCCTTGATAATTAGGGCTTAGTACGGGTGGGAAACGGAATCATGAAACTCGACCAGTTTCCAACATTCGGAAACGCAAATGCCGGCCAAGGTAGTCGTTAGTCGGAGCCAACAGTCTTGGGTAAGCAAAGCGTGTTCCATTGCGAGGTCATTTTGTCGTGACTGGTTGTGGTTGTCGACTCGAGGACTCCGTCAGAAATACGTTGAAAAGACATGAGAGCGAGGGATAGCGCGGGTAGCGATGTTCCCGCTTTCGTCTGCCCAACGTTGGATGAAGGGGCTGCAGTTGGCCATATCGCCATCGCCGACGGCACCAAAAAAGCATAACTTTACGCCGACATTACTTGTAGCCATTGCTACTAGTTGAACACCATCCACTGTACTAATGAGGTGAACTCTACTCCTTCTAGGTGCCGAAGAAAGGGATTCTTGAAGAAAAGGCTTTGGAAAGAGGCCGTGCGCAGACTTCACGACATCGGTCAAGTGACGCTTCATTTTGCCAAGGGCAACAACGGCATGCATGTGGAACATTGAGGGTAAGTGCCCAGCCCACATTGAATAAAGGCATATGTGGTGACAGTGTTCTATCCAACTTTTTTACCTTAAGAGAGTTAAACCAAGCATCCCCCTATAGAGTCATTTGTTCAACACTTGCACCCTCCGCCATTCATCGCGCAAACGCAGCAAACACGCCATGCTCGGCTGCATACTTCACCCCTTGTCGCACATGGCATCCTTCACCTCTTGCACTTCCATGTAGACCATTGCACCCGTTGCACAATCCCCGCCTAGCTTGTCCTAGCGGGGCTAATATAGGCAGACATGCTTTTATGCATCGTCTGATAGACCCATTGATGAAGACCTCCCTCATGTTCTAGTTGAAATCATCTACACCATTCCAGAACCATGCCCGCGGGTCGAGACCAATCGTGTTTATTTGTGTTCTGTAATACAGAATTAGAGAGCGAATAAACTTAACCTGTGAAGTGCCATGTACTTTTGGAACTGTAGACAATCTCTCATTCCATATATAATGTTGCTATTCTCCCATAAATCCCTACCCCTTTTGCTATGGACGGTTCTCGCTACCATAAACCCCAAAGCCTTACATACTCTTGAGGGTTGACCTGCCCAAAGTCTACCCTTTTACTCAAGCATGCACTGTTTATTTTTTGTAGGGCGGCGGACATAACTCCGGGGTAAAGCCGGAGCTAGAACTTCAAGACGTCTATGCTTCCGTCCGTCACAAGTAGACCTTGCCTTACTACCTTAGCCCCATATACCCTTCCATCTAACCAGCACGCACCGCAATTGTACTTGCTTATGAGTCGTGCTCAGCGGCGGAATCATGCTGAAAAGCCGTCCACGTCACTATTGTCCTTGGGTAACATAATGTGACGGTGACGCTAGGCACAAGTGAAGTCCATGCGATGTCCTCGATGCCTTGGGAGTCCTCGACGGTGTCGTCGGGGAGAAAGCGATCGCCCTCGTCGTCGTATGAGTCTCCCTCCTTGTCGAGGCCGTCACTAGTGTGAGAAGGAACACCTCCCGCGTAAGTAGGCGGCGATACGCTAATTGGGCCAAAGACGGCGAGGAATTCCCACCCCGTCAGATTGATATGAGCTGTGCGTTCGATAGTCGGCGTATCGGTATCACTCACTACCGACCCTCTAATAATTGGTACAAGTAGGTGCCCGACGGCGGCGCAGCGGCGGCGGCCCCTGAGGCGGGTGCGCTCGCATGCCCGTCGGCAGCTACCTCTACCTCCACGCGGTGGGCGCTGGTAACCCCGTAGCCGTGCCAAGCTTGGCACGGTAGGGGGCTGAAACAGGTACCGACAGTTGCGATCCGCGAGATCAGCAGCTGTCGGGAAGCCATGTACGGAGGGTTTTGGAAAAGCATAATATCCGTACACCAGCACATGGATCTCCCGCTCGGCCAGTCCGATCTATTTTTTCAGCGACTAATTACTTACAAATACTTTCCCGTCCTTGCGGGAACGATATCTGCGGAATTTTTTTGGCGAGGAAGGGTACGGACGGATCAGCGGTGGGACGAGGGTGTTGGAGCTGGCGGCGGACAGTTGGGAAGCAGCGGTAGCACGGGGCTCGCTAGCAATCGAAAGCCATGTTAGTTTTATGTCTCCCCTGGGGGTGAAGCTACGCAGGACGGAGGAGGGTCGCAGCCGGAGGAGCGGCACGGTCTGGCGGCGGAGGTCATGAGGATCATCCGCCGCCGGAAAAAACCGGTATGGGGAGCTTTTTGGAAAAACATTCCCGTACCCAGCATTTTTTGTGGCGCGGCGAATCGATCCCGGTGTCCGACCTACCCCTTCCCTAGTCGGTACCCGGTTATCGATAGGCTGCCTCAGGCAGTGTGCCTAGGTTATCGTAACGGCACGTTGCTCGTGTAGGCGGCCCCCTAACAACGTAAACCACCGGGGGAGGGTCCGGCCGGCCACAGCGCGATTAGATAGGTGTTGGGAATATACGGATCAAGGACAGGGGACATGAGAACATTTGGCACGGGGGCAGGAGAGCCAGCCGGACACCGTCTGCATCTTACTTATTTTCTCTTCTCAGCCCCCAGAGGAGGAGGGAAGACTCGGCTAGGTGGCGAGGTGCGTCGGGAGGAGCAACTACTATCTCGGGCGGGGATGAGCACGAATCGAGACGAGACTGACGAAGATCTGAGCGAGGGGGTTTTTCACATGCCTTTCCCCCTAGCTCCGGCACGACCGGAGTCGTACGGTACCCGAGGTGAGGCAAGTTCGCCTCGACCAGTTCAAGCTGACCAAAGTTGCCGATTAGCATCCCCGCAACGGCTGGAGCAGGCCGCGTATCGTGGAGACTAGCGACACTTTTTTTTTCATACTGTATCCAAAAAAATTACGTATAGATCAAAAAATTTAATAAATACATGGTTACGTGTATGTTTTAGACGGTATCGTCACTGCCAATGGAGAGGTTGGGATTAGTGGTTCACGGTCTAGCCCCTAGCTAAATAAGTCCACTGGGCACAAGGAGGGGGGGGGCCAAAGACAACAACCGTTGAATTCTGGTATTGATGTAAACAATTTCATTTCATTGGTACTAGTAACGCACTTTCCGTAATTGCACCGGGAATTTGCCCCGCTAGCCGGGGGGGGGGGGGGGGGGGGGAGGAGGGCACTCGCACTGCAACGCGTTATGCGTTGCCGAACTCTGTGGTTGGTGGGGTAAAACGGCCGGCGTTGTGAGACTCGACGCGTAAGGCGGGTGCAGACTCGTGTTTCGGCGGCATTCCATCCCATTTTACCACCGACAAACCTTCGCCGATAGGCTCGCCGACTGTCCCATAGGTTCGGTCATGTTGTTCTCGCCTTGTACCAATTTTTAGGGGTTGAAGGGGACCTCTGCGGGCGGAGACACGCGCTCTTGTCGTTACGGTCTCCCTCATGGTGGTGGTGGTGGATCGCCGACATGCAGTCTCGGCAAATCGCGCGTTTTAACCGCTTCCGCCCCACCACAGATTACGATTTAACGGACCTAAGCAGAGGACAGCCTCACGTACTCGTACCTAAGCTTGACAAGGTACTGACCTTTCCTCGCGTTAGGTTGATCCGATTTTTACGAGGCTCTCGTGTGTGGTTAGTCATACAAATGTAGTCCTTATCATACACATATCCCTGACGCACTAGTTGGAGGCTCGAAAGCCTTTGACATCAAACTCGTGTTACAACGTGAAACCCGTACAGGTAGAATTTGGTTTCTTGCCGGTCCGATTTTACCTTATGAAGCACCCGTTGACGTTGCCGTACGTGAGTTATTTGAGGAAATTGGGCGCGCGCCGGCGGCGCAACGGCGGCGGCCCCGGAGTCGGGTGCGCTCGCATGCCCGTCGGCACCTACCTCTACATGGTCCACGCGGTGGGCGCTGGTAAGCATGTAGCCGGGCCATGCTTGGCACGGCAGGGGGCTAAACGAGGTACCGGTAGCTGCGATCCGCGGGATCAACAACATTTGGGAAGGCGTGTACGGAGGGTTTTGGAAAAACATAGTATCCGTACACGAGCACTAACATCTCCGGCTCGGCCCGTCCTACATGTTTTCCCGCGACTTAATACTCACATATACTCTCCCAATAAGGGGGCGGGGGCGGTGTGTCCGAAAAAGAAATTGGCGAAAGGGGTTACGGTCGGATAAGCGGTGGGACGCGGGTGTTGGGAAGCGTCGGGCACCCGGGAAGCAGCGCAAGGGCAAGGCTCTCGCTAATAGTCGTCAAGCCATGTGAGATTCAAGTCTCCATGAGAGTGAGGCTAGGACCTACGCAAGACGGAGGAGGGTCGCAGCAGGAGGAGCGACACGGTCTAGCGGCGGAGGTCAATAGGATCGACCGCCGCCGGAAAAATCCGGTACGGAGCGTTTTCGGATAAGTAATTTCCGTACCCATCATCTTTTCATGAATGGCGACTCGACTCGATCAGCGAGTTCGACCAACCTCTCCTCAAGTTGGTACCCAATTATCGACAAGTTGCCTTAGGCAGGGTGTTGTGCTTATAAAGGCGGCCCTCTACCACCGTAAACCGGGGGAGGGTACCGGCGGATTTTGCACGACTGTATAGTTGTTGGAAACAAACAAAGACGGACAAGGGTCATGAGAAAATCTGGCGCGGAGACAAGAGCGCCAGCCAAACACCGTTTGCAGCTATGGACTTCCTCTCTCCCTAGCCCACGGAGGTGTAGGGAAGTCTAGGCTAGGAGGCAAGCTGCGACGGGAGGATGTTAGAACTAGCATTGCATTACCTAGTGCTTATGTACAAGGTAGCTAGTCCTTATCTTAGTACTTAGTGTTGTACTGATAGCGGTTCTCTATTTCCCCGTTAGTGGCGGTCGGCCGGCCCTGCCGGTGCCTTTGCCGGCCGCCATCTCTCTCTTTTCACTTCCTTTGTCCCCACTGCTGGCCCCCTAGCGGGGCCGGCTAGACATCCCGTGTAACCATACCTTCCAAACCTGTTTGGAGTTTGGAAGGTATGGTTACACGGGATGTCTAGCCGGCCCCGCTAGGGGGCCAGCAGTGGGGACAAAGGAAGTGAAAAGAGAGAGATGGCGGCCGGCAAAGGCACCGGCAGGGCCGGCCGACCGCCACTAACGGGGAAATAGAGAACCGCTATCAGTACAACACTAAGTACTAAGATAAGGACTAGCTACCTTGTACATAAGCACTAGGTAATGCAATGCTAGTTCTAACACTCCCCCTCAAGGTAGCTTAGGTCTTGTCGTCGCCCTTGCTTGTCTTCAAGGAAGGAGTCATCTTGGTCGTACGCGTTGTTCGGGTAGCGGTATATCAGGCCGGGTAGGTGACGCTACAGGTGCTCACAGGAACGGGATGCTACCGGCGAGTTGCCGACAATAAACTGGTCCAAATGTACTGCTTAATGTACTAGTCTGACATGTAGCGGGAAAACCGTCCACGGGCGAATTAGCTATCGCATGAGAGCGACCGGCGAGTGCGGGGAAAAGCCAACAGGGCTGCCACAAGCGTGTAGGCACTCGGAAAGAATAGTCGGGCGCTATCGTGTCGACTCCCCCCCCTTCGCCGTGGGCAAGGTTAGAACCTCGCTTTGTCAGATGAGCGTTGCGGCGTTGCCTCGGGAAAAAACAAAAAACAGTACTATTTAAAGTACGCGCGGGCCGAATTTTCGCGAATCGGTTTGAATTTGATTTTGAAACCAGATCCGGTCGATAGCATCGGTGAGCTGTGAGCAGGGTGGTGTAGACAACCAACCTAGGGCGGCCATATGTGACCATGGGCGGCTGGTGTCGGTAGTGGTAGTTCAAGCGAGTATCTGGGTTGCACGCTCTTCTCCTTGGGTGGCGGAGGCGGTACTGCTAGCCTAGGGCGGCCACGGGGGACCTTGGGCGGCTAGCGTCGGTGTTGACTTCAAAGCGAGTATCTGGGTTGCACGCTCTTCTCCTACTTGGGGCTGCCGTATTTCGGAGGTCTGACTATCCCGGGTAACGTTGTGGAGGGCCCATAACATGTTGGAGTTTGGAAGGTATGGTTACACGGGATGTCTAGCCGGCCCCGCTAGGGGGCCAGCAGTGGGGACAAAGGAAGTGAAAAGAGAGAGATGGCGGCCGGCAAAGGCACCGGCAGGGCCGGCCGACCGCCACTAACGGGGAAATAGAGAACCGCTATCAGTACAACACTAAGTACTAAGATAAGGACTAGCTACCTTGTACATAAGCACTAGGTAATGCAATGCTAGTTCTAACAGAAGAGCATCGATATCTCGGACGGGGGAGCGCGTGGATCGGGACGGGACCGTCGATGGCATGTGCGAGGGGGTTTTCCGCATGCCTTCCCCCTCCAACTCAAAAGCCGGAGTCGCACAAAAGCAGAGGTCATGTAGGCCCGTGCCGACGATCTAGCTTATGAGATACGATGTTTAGAGCCCTCGCATCAGCTGGAGCAGCCTCCGCATCGTGGAGACTAACGATAAATGTAATTGGTAGATAATTAATTCATAACTAGGGTACATTTACTCTTTAATTTCATGAACTTGACGGTATTATTACTGCCATTGGAGAGGTTGGGATTAGTGAATTCATGGCGTATATCCTACGAGCAAAAAGGTACTCTAGAAGGCATGATCATAAGGGCGCCCGAAGACAGCAACCGTTAACTCGGTGATTGTTGTAAACAACTTTCAATTTGAGGAAGCTTGCCTATCTCTCACCGCCGACGATCGTACGTTATTGATTGGTAATCCCGTTCGAATGCCGTTACGTGCTGGTCAGCACTAGCTCATTCACGTCTTATCGGCGCCATTACATGTTCCATGCGTGACCGCCAACCTGCGTACGCCAACTAAAGTCAAGCAAGCCGGTATTGTTCTGTCGACTTTTCATTCCGATGGTACCTACGCCGTTCCAACTATTGTCGACATTGACGATTTTTTCCTTAAGCCCACTTAGATTGGGCTTGTCAGGGAGTCTCAATGTAAGTACGATGTAAGCACTAGCATCCCGTTGCCTAGTGCTGATGTAAAAAGTAGCTATTTGTGATCATGGTACTCAGTGTTATGCTACTAGCGGTACTCTATTCCCAATTTGTGGCGGTTTGCCGGCCTTGCCGGTGACTTTGCCGGCCGCCATCTCTCTCTTCTCACTTCTATGGGCACCACACCCGGCCCCCTTGTGGGGCCGGCACGACCTCCATGCAACTATCCGTTCCCTTACTAGTGGCGGTCGGCCGGCCCTGCCGGTGCCTTCGCCGGCCGCCATCTCTCGCCTCTCACTTCTCTAGTCAACACACTCGACCCCCTTGTGGGCCCTCCACCAAGTCACACTATTGAAGAGTGTGTGTAAAGCGTTCGGCGCCACACTAGTTCTACCTACTCCCACGTAGAAAATAGCATAGCGTGTGTAAAGCGCTCGGCGCCACGCTAGTAATTCATCGTCCAACCCACACCACGCTCCGCCTTCCAACTGGTTGTCCGCGACTAACCTACCATCTCCCACGTAAAAAGGAGACGATCGTGTGTAAAGCGCCCGGCGCCACGCTCGCCCCACCATGGTTTCAGTCTTACCTAGCCTTCAGCCTACCAATGCTCTCGACCGGATCTGGTTTTTTAAGACCGACCCGCGAAAAGTCGGCCCGTGCGTACTTTAATTGACACTATTTTTTTTCCCGAGGCAACGCCGCAACGCTCACCTAACTTAGCGAGGAGCTTAACTTTCCCACGGCGAAAGGGGGGAGTCAACACGAGCGCCCGTCTATGCGTCTATGCTTTTTCCCGCTACATGTCAGACTAGTACATTACGCATTACATTTGGAACCGCTTCATATCGGCAACTCGCCCGTAGCGGCACGTTCCGGTGAGCGCATGTCGCTTCACCTACCCGGCCCGAGACACACGCTACACGCACTACACCTTCGACCAAAATGGCACCTTCCTCGACGCAAGGTAGGACGACGTCAAGACCTCGGCTACCTTGAGGGGGGTGTAAGCACTAGCATCCCGTTGCCTAGTGCTCATGTGCAATGTAGCTATTTGTCATCCTACTAGTACTTAATGCTATGCTACTAGCGGTACTCTATTCCCTATTAGTGGCGGTCGGCCGGCCCTGCCGGTGCCTTCGCCGGCCGCCATCTCTCTCTTCTCACTTGTGTAGTCACCACAGCCGGCCCCCTTGTGGGGCCGGCGCGAAATACGTGTAACAATCCGTTCCCGATTCCTTCATTTTGGCGAAGTAGCTTAATGGAAATCTTTTCGCGTCGCTGTGATTTTTCGACAGCTTTTTCTCCACGAGGACAAGTCGCTACGAAGGCAACTCTTTTTCTTCACCCGTTTTACGTCTGCCGACTCCGACCCTATGTGGATGTTAATCAAGGGCTACATTAATAATCAGATGTGTGGCGAGACCCCGGCTGATTTACGCATGGGAGTTTCGGTACCAACGACTAGCTTTGATGGCATGATCGTAACACTGATTGAGACACATCATAAGGCTGCGATTAACGCACCCTACAAATTTGGACAAGACGCCCGTAAGCTTGAAGAGTGTTGGAAATGCACCCTGAGCGTTTTCTCATGTTGGGAATCAATCCCGACACATACACCGCTTTTATGTGGGTTACGTCTCAATTTTCCGGTCCCTTGAACTGTTGGTGGCTTAACCGTAAGACTTAGGCAGGTATTCAAGGCACGCTCGACTCCTTGGTTACATAGATACGTAAGACTCCTTTGTTGCCTAACATCATAGATGACGCAATCGGGGACCTATTGAAATTGAAATTGGATTACAACAATATCGGCAAACTTGACTGATTGTTGTCTAACCGCCATCAGTACTCAGTACTCTGCCATCATGACACATAGGAGAACGATTGGGCCGGGTACTCTTCGACCATGTACACCTATCGACACACCTATCTCCAATGTGTGCCGACGTTCCTTGGAGGTTTAAAAACTGTAAACAACTAAAAGTAATTGCCATAGTCTCCCGCCTAAGCAGGAACAACAAAAACAGTTTTTTGTAATCAAAAAATATGTCTGAAAATGAATCCACTTGTCAAGAATGCATTCAATGCATAAAAATGAAAGGTGCTTGACCTTCACGATGCGCGGCCCGCTCCCACCGAACCGGGGTGCCGATCGGCGTTCGAGAGGGTCGACGGGCTAGCCAAGTCTAGCTCCCGCATGACTTCGGTCTTGCCGGAGAAAGGATGGGAAAAGGCTACCGAAAACCCTCCACACGCGGTCGCTCGTCGATCCCGCCGTTGCATCCCGTGAGCCCCGCCCAAAGGTCGTAGCCGCTCCTCCCGTCGCGACTTTCCTCCTCATCGAGGTCACCCGTCACCTCGAGGGCAGGTGGGAGGGGACCGAGACAGGCAAACAAAAACGCTAGCGCTCTTGCCGCCGTTCTAAAAACTTTTCCCGGCCATTTCCCCGGCTTTTCTTTGCTGGTACCCGAGTACTTATATGGAAAATCAGCCAGCGATCGAACCCTCCACCCAACGTTTGCACGTCCATCGAGCACCCTTGTTTCGAGTGCGAGCCTCCGACTTATCCGGGCACGCACTCTCTAATATAAGGTTTGCCTAGCGATAGTGGGTAGCGGAGGAGTAGTGCTTGGTCGCAATGGCCGGATCCAAAAAGGGCGCGGGGTGCGGAAATCATTCAAACCCTCCGTACCGGGTTTCCTCTAGATCCTTCGGATCACCCCGCCGCCAACCCTCGCCGCTCCTCCCGTCGCGACAATCATCCTCGATGCTAGAGTCCTGCTACCCCCTTTCGGCCGGCTCGACGTCAACGTGCTTGTCGACGTCGAGCGAGCGCCATACCCTAGCGTTGCTTCCCGGCTTTCCAACACCCGTGCCCCACCGTTGATCCGTATGTACCCCCTAGCCACCACACGCTTCTTAAGATACGAGCCCCATCCCCCCAAATACGACGGTTTCTCAGTAGTATTTGGTATTGAAAAAACACATCGGACGGGTCGAGCGGAACATATTGGCGCCGGTAGCGTACATAAATTAGTACTTTAAAAGCCCTCCGACAGACAAGGAGCGATGATGTAATGCGGACTTTATCGATTCCTTTCGTGGTGTCTTTGGAGACCACGAATGCGAAATCTTCCCGAAATCGCAGCGAAATGCACTTGTCAAACGTCGACGATGCCATCGATCCCTAGCCCCTACGAGCGCACCCCCTTCCGAGGCCGCCGCCGTTGCACCGCCGGCGGGCGCCGTTGTCGCGAAGCATGCTCATGGAACTCGACGTCTAATATTTGACATGTATAAAAAAACTTAATTGATTATAATGAGCCTCATAGAGCCCACAATACCTTATTCACTACTAAAGCTCTTGATTAGTACTTTTCGGGCAAGAATTCCAAAAACATCAACAAGGGGATTTGGCGTTTCTTATGGTCTAGTTAGTTAGGGTTGTCCTCCCTGCTTGTCTCTTACCTGTACACAGTTTAAGGCCGGTTCTTAGATGAACTTAGCCATCATCCGCGAAAGATGAGATGTTAAGCCGTTTCTTATGGTCTTATTCAAATCTTTGGCGCCGCTGCGGCAACATTCTGCCCGATCAAATGCTTAAAATCAGGTTGGAACGGAAAATCTGGTCTAGGGTTTTTGAATGCGTGAGCAAACGATGCGCTTAGTTTGTGCAATGCAGCATATTGTTGTAGTGCATGTACAACAATATGCTGCATTGGGTTTTAAGCACCGCCACATGTGAAATTTCTCTAAAATGTGGCTTTACGTCTTTATGACTAACGATTGTATGGACACCAATATACCAGTTAAATGTGTATTACCCTAAAGCACATAAATTGTCTTACAAGAAAAAGCAGTGGAGGCCACCAAGCAAAAAATGAAGAAAGGAGGGAAAAAGAAAAAAAATCTAAGCCCGAGGAACAGGAAGGCATGCCACAGCACCAGGACTGCCCTCCTGAAAAGCGTCGCGGAGATAAGAACCCAGAGTGCCATGGAGAGCAGCAGAAAGACGTTGCATGAATTCACGTCGCACATCCCCCAAAAAACGCCGAAACGGAGGAGAAGTAGATCGACGAACAAAATGCTGCATACGGACATAACCGACCCTAAAGCGAAAGTGCCCTCATTTGCTTCGAAAAAAATATGATTTTTTTTCTGGGGGGTGCCCACCGGCACGGCGGGGTTTCTCGTTTTCACCCCGCCGCAGGCAGGGTTTCCTACGGAATATGCAACCCCGCGTGTGTATACACCCCGAACAACGTCTTGTCACGGAAAAGCTTTTTTACAGGAAAAAAGCTTCAGTGGAAACTACCACCAGCAAGCAAATGACAACGCTTTGCTGTCGTTCCTGGTTGGTTCGTCCGTCTACATTCGACACTCGTGTACTCGACACACGACCGAGGTCCCGTGGTAGCGCCGGCCTTGCGGCCTTGCCGTAGTTTCGCGTGTGGAGGGTAATGAGCTGGGACGACGTCCAGGCGGCCCTTGAGGCGTGCGCGGGCCTGGAAGCTTTTCTACCGCAGTTTTCGACGCCGTCCTCGAGAATCAAGAACGCCACAAATTGTTTGGCAACTACTGAGCAGTCGTCGCAGCCATTGTGTCCCGACGACGAGAAGGGAAAGAGCCACTTGTCGGTGACCGCCCATATTTTCTGACATCAAGCAGTCAAGTTGTCCATCATTCTTGACGAGCTGCTCGTCGATTCGACTTCGCAAGTGTTTGTCTACTTATTTCTCGAGGGTTGTGACACTTATCAGCCGGCGCGACCAAAAAGGAGCAGCGCGAATCAGGGGGAAGTAGACGCGGGAATGCCTGGCGCGGATGATAATGCTAGAGCGGATGTTTGGCCCAACACGGAACAAGACAGGGGATGCAGGCCCGAGCACCATGACGGTGTGTCGCCTCTTCGCCTCTCGCACAGTTGCATCGCGGGCATATCCTGCGTACGAACCACACACACAAACCTAGAATCCACAATTTTGCTTAAACCGCTGTCCGTGCAGGTGCTGCGGGTAGCCTTGTGGATACCGTTGTACGCCCCGTCATGAAATCCGACCTGATATCCAGCTTGCGTGTCCTTTTGAAGGAAGGTGAGACGGCAGTCCAGAACCCAGACGTGGCATGGGGTTGGCTGACATAAATTTCGCCGAGTCGTTGAGACACGTTTGTGATTGGGACCCGACAGGGCTACCGTCGGCTTGCAATAGTAGGGAATGGGACGCCGTCGTGAGTGTTGGTAAACAACTCGGCATCATCGACTGGGGCGTCGTGTTCGACGAACCACTGGCGCTGAAGCTCCCCGACCCGCTGCCCATGCCACCGCGTGCACCAGCTCTCTCCGCAGAGGTCCGCACGCACTAGCGCATCATGTCAAGCTGTAAAGCTGCGGCTGCCATTGCATTGCGCGTTGAGAAACGTCGCTGTGAGTGACGTATGCTTGGTGATGGCGAATGCAGGAGCTGGGAAAGTTAGTGGGACATTTAGCCACACCTACCTGTGGCCTTTTTGCTCTCTGCCATGCATTGCCTATCTTTTGCGCCGCAAAGACGGCTGCACAGCTAACTGAGGTAGCTGATGGGCTGGACGTCGACTTTGTCAATTCTGTGTGGGAGTCCTTTGCGAGCAAGGATCTGACCGGACTAGCGATGGACGCTTACCTCGCAGCCAGTCTCGAAGAGCTACCGCAGGTAAGATGCCATTGCTTCGCTCCTCTACCCTTCCCAAATCCAGAGTCGGACATTCGAACACGAGTACCTACTCGTTGCCGGTATTTGCTGTGGTTGTGTAAAGGAGAGGTTTACGCAACTTTTGAGGGCTAGCCGGCTTCGTGAGACTGGCAGAGCGGGGCAGCTTGTGCTGCAACAGCTCAGCATCGCGTATTATGGAGACAACAAGGTCGCCATCGATGAGTTCTGGTTGCCATAACTAAGCACGGGAAGACACCGCGTCGCGCTTTCTCTGAGCACCCACTTCGAGCCGCACCCCAAAGAGTATGAAACACCAATAGTCTTGTCAAGGAAAAAAAGCCGAACGTTTGTGCATGTGTTCTGAGGCAAACTCTGAGATAGTGTGGGACTGAAAAAAAAGCACAATCGTGAATGAAGGAACGGTCCTATCCAGTGAGCACACAACCGCGTGAACTTCCGGATATGCCACCACAAAGGAAGTCATTGTTTTGTTGCATGGTGGAAGAGCGGAGAGTTTTGTGTGTGTGTGTGTGTGTGTGTGTGTGTGTGTGTGTGTGTGTGTGTGTGTGTGTGTGTGTGTGTGTGTGTGTGTTTTGGGGGGGGGGGGGGGGGGGGGGGGGGGGTATAATTAGGCCTTCGGGGCAGCTTTAGTGTTGCTGAGAATGTTCCTGAAGGTGGCTGCTGTCTGCTTCTCCAGCGGGACTAGAAACTCAGAGCGTGCGAGAATGTGAGGGAGGGGCATGTAGGTGTCGTCCAGGCCAATGTGGCCGTCTTTATTGAGGGTGTGCTCGGGAGACGAGGCGAGCTGACCGTTGCTGTAGCTGCGCTCGGATGCCGGCAAGAGCAGCGGGGACGCCGAGCCTGACAGAAGCCCCTTCGAGAGTGCAGCTCGTGAGGGCTGCAGCTCATAGTCTAGCCACAAAGGCAGCAGAGGTGAGGTGCCTTTCTTGTGAGAGCCGCCCACAGCCCCTTTCGGCACCGCCCACACATCTGCCCAAAGCACCGTCCCCGACGCCGGTCCCACCAGCCTCAGGTTCGAAGACCGCTGATGGAAGCCACACAACCATTCTAGCCTCAGACCCCCTCCACCATATCAACACGAACTACGACCACTGTCCATGATGTTGTCCGTGATTAATGACGAGTGTCCATATGTCAAGCACATTCATTGAGTGAGATTAGGGAGCACCACCTTTGCAAGCTTGATAAGCTCATCGGAGAAGCCAACCACAACCCATGCATCCTCAGCGTTGAGCGCCCGTACGTGCTCCTTACTGCTGAACACCCGCACCTGCCAGCCGTGCCCTCGCCGCATCAGCAGATTCATACAACCTACTCTCCCCCGCACAAAGAGTGCATGTGGGGTGTGCGCAGCGAGAGCTAGGTGTCTTTAGTGTGCATACCTGACCCAGCATGCGCAATACCGCAGCCCTGAGGTCCTCCTCAGAGACGCCCGCAGCTTTCATGTTGGCGAGACTAGAGTTGAACCCCAAGCTAGCCTTAATGGGATACGCTGCCTACCAGAAGCATGCATACAAAGACACACGCAAGTCATATGAAGGCGGCCTGCGAATACATGTTGTTGTGGTTTAGATGCGCGTTAGTGGGTGTGTGTGGGTGTAAGTGTCTATGAATGTGAGTTGTGTGTGTGTGTGTGTGACATATGAGTGTATTTGTGAGCGAGTCTGCGTATGCGTGTGTGTGTGTGTGTGTGTATGCGTGTGTGTGTGTGTATGTGTGTGCATGTGGGTGGGTGCGTGCGTGCGTGTGGGAGGGAGGTGGTACCTTGATGGCAGCACCCAACAGATCACGGGGTGACTCTACAAAGCCAACTCGCCCCTTCAGCTGCGGCTGTAGTAGATCTGGCCAGTCCCGGATAGGGTGAGCCCCCGCCTTCTCAAGCTTGTCCTGCCTAAATGCCACCATCATGCATCCCCATCGGTAGGGCGCACCCCAAACTTTCCCACCCTGCAAGCACCAAACCAACAAACGGCGGGCGCTCTATAGACGGATAGCGCTGGAATGGAGCAGTGGTGACGTTACGCGCGTTCATAAAGTGCAATGTAAACAGGCAAATACCTTCTTTGGATCTGCCGGAAATCCACCGTCGTCTCGTGTGACTAGTTTCTGCCAGCGGGGGTGCAGTCGGTTCCACCACCGGAAGCGCTTCACGTCGTCGATGGGCTGCACAAGGTCGTGGCGAATGGCGTAGGAGAGCCAAGTGTCGCCGAGAGCGACGGTATCCGCGGTCGCCACCTTCCCCTCCTTCTCGTCCATGAGCTCTTTCCAGATCGCACCCAAGTTGGGGTAGCTCTGCAAAGTTGCTCGCGCTGTGGGTCCCATCGCCCGGCCGAAGTCCATTATGTCCTGAGTCGGCAGGCTGCTCCGTAACCCCACCACGTTCAGGGACACCGTGAACTCGTGCCCCTCCACCGTAACTCCCTCCGGTCCGTACCCTTCCACTAGCTTGACAGCCTCCGCGGAACCACCGGGTCCAAGTACGGTGGCTGCTCCACCAAGCAGCGCTGCTCGTCTGTCCACCGCCGGCACCTCTCGCTCCTCCTTCACGGCACTCACACGGCACTCCCTCCGCCGCGGCTCTTTTGCCTTGCACTTTCGCGCCAGTCCTGTCGCCCCTCTACCACTGCTTCCCAAGCTCCAGCTTTCGGTGGCCTAGTTGGACGGGTTGCACCAATAAATCAGAAGAGGCACCGAAACGGAAACAAAATAAGACTAGGATTGAAAGGCGATATGGTCTGAAGTGAGTCATCAGCGAGTAGAGGGGAATAACACAGTAGGTTTATGCATCGCCGTCGGTTATTAACTGGGCGGTAGATGGCTGCGCACCCGCCGAGACCCAGTTTGGGGGGTCCGTGTCAATCGCAAGGATATCATCGCAGGGACGACAGGCAGCGTAGCGTCTCGTCGCTCGTGGACACACAATCCTTTGCTACGGGTTTATCGAATAACAGCTCCGGATGCGACGGACCACGCTTGTTTGGTGTCATTTCTGCACCGCGGGTACTGGTAAGGTATAGAGGGGATCCACAAAATAAAAAATAGTACTTAACGTCTTAACCGCTAAAAAGAGCAAGAACCAGAGCTGGCGCGTAAGGCCTCCGCCACAACCCAAACGAGCGCTGCGGTGTACAACTACGGAATGTACTAAAACGCGGCAAAACCACCCACATGCAGCCCCATCCCGCCAAAACGAAAGCTGCAAGTGTCCAAAACACGCAACTGTTCCGCCACAAACCCACGTCACCTAAAAATTTAATGTCGTGGGATTCTTGCACGGCCTTGGGTCACTGTGTCGAGCGGCGAATATTCGCGAATCGGCTCGAGGAAAGGTTGTGGGGGTGAATGCGTGCGTGTGGGTGCACGAGCTCGCGTACGCATACGCAAGCGACTTCGTGGAATATGCCGACTACAACCAGCTTGCCACAGCAGTGCTGCAGCGAGCTCAGTTTGCAGTCGCTGTAGCCCTGAATCTGGTGCTAGTTTTTGCGACGGGCGCTTCCCGGCCGAGAATCCGACATACAAGCAGCGACAGCAGCGGAGGATGGCGAGTGCCAGCATGCTGTGCGACGGCGGCAAGCATTACCACGTAGCTGCGCCCGTAGCACAAAAACTTGGTTTGCCTGCTAATACCGAGTGCATGAAGGCGTTGCGTCTCGTGGGAGTTCTATACGTGGTTGCTCCCTACGACGCGGGGTCTCAACTTGCGTACATTGCCAAGAGCGGGACCATATGGGTAGTGTGGAAAGTAGACCGCGACTTCATATTTCCTGTCGTGCCAGTGGAAAATATCATGCAAAACAAGGCGGTGCTTTTCAGTGAACTACTTAAAGATCATGTCGTCTTAGTCATGGTCCCAAACACCTGAGGATGCCACCCCGTTTCTCCTAGCATCATCAATGTTTGGGAACGACGTTTTGCTTGCTTATGCACTGCCTGCAAGTTGTGATTACCGCACAAAGCTGGCATGATAGGTGGGCTCTTGAAAGGCGGTAAAGGCTATCTACACCGCAGCTGTGTGTGTGTGTGTGTGTGTGTGTGTGTGTGTGTGTGTGTGTGTGTGTGTGTGTGTGTGTGTGTGTGTGTGTGTGTGTGTGTGTGTGTATGTGTGTGTGAGTTTGTGTGTGCATTGCTGTATGACTATTTACTCATTAGTTTATGTGTCTGTGTTTGTGTCGGACTGTTTACACATGCACAGGGGCGGGCGCATATGTGTATGTGTGTCACTGCTTACACGCAGGGGCATGTGTGTCAGTTTGACCACTTACAAGTCAGCGCGCGCTTGTGCGTGTGTGTGAGAGAGGTTGTGACTGCTTCCACGCGGGCGTGCGCACGTGCGTGTCTATGTGTCAATTTACACATGCGTTTGTGTGTGTGTGTGTGTGTGTGTGTGTGTGTGTGTATGTGCATGTGTTGACACGTGAGTGTTCGTGGCATATGAAGCACTTACATTTTCAAATGCAATGCATAGGAGGGATGGGAAGTTGTGTGCAAGTTCAGCTCGTTTCAGTTAATTTCATACTCAGCATGCTAGGTGACTATGGTTGTCAGCAATTCGTGTGTGTGTGTGTGTGAGTGTGTGTGTGTGAGTGTGTGTGTGTGTGTGCATGTGTGTGTGTGTGTTGTGTATGTGTTTGCGTGTGAGTGAGTGTGTGTGTGTGTGTGTGTGTGTGAGTGTGTGTGTGTGTGTTTGCGTGTGTGTGTTCGTGTGTGTCTGTGTGTGTGCGTGTACGAGTGCGTGTGTGTGTGTGTGCGTGTGTGTGTGTATGTGTTTGTGCATGTGTATGTGTATGTGTGTGTGTGTGCGCGCGCGCGCGTGTGTGTGTGTTTTTGTGTCTGTGTGTGTGTGATCTTAGCGATAAATTATCACTGGGCTATTCTAGAGCAACTAGCAGAAGAGTGTCAGTCTCACAGGGTAGAGCAACATCTTCTTATTTGTGGCAGCTTTACTTTATCTACAAGTTCCATTTTTGTAGTTTGACGACAGAACGCACAAGTGGGATGAACAGAAATGACATATGTGACAGTATCAGCCCGCCAAGCAGGCAGTGCCTCCCTTCGTTTCATCGCATGCGAAATAACAGCGCCGTTGACCTTCCTTTGCGGAGACACCACTGGACAGTTTTACTAGTGCCCAAATAAACTAGAGTATGAAAACAACATATCGAGAGAGTTGCCCCACCTAATCGCTTTACCTACTGCAGCTTTTGCTTCGGCCCCACACCCCCAGCTTGCATTCAATATGTTGCTGCACGACTCCGCGACTTGTCAACAACATGCACGTCTTGCTTGTTGGGACCCCGCATACTGTAGATATCTATGGCGTACCTTGTGTTGCACCTGATTCCAAATACGCTTAACGGTACAACCGAACCCGTTTCAGAAGTTCTATGTTATCTCTCGGTCGGCTACGACCTCGTCGCACTTACACCACGTAAGACAATGTAGGTTTAAGAACCTTAGCAAGCTTTGATGAACATTGTATGGGTTCGACGAAGGTCGTCGAGTGCTGGTTGATTGTTTCTACTCGAGCATATGGTTGTGTGTGCGAGGTAGTAATAGAGATGTTGTTCCACTACCTAGCGGCAGGCACTACCCGCCGTTCTAGAGCCCTGAACTTGGCAAGCGGCTTCCATACCTCTCGCCCGCTATAGGTACCGAAAACACGAGCACCTCACTTCCGTTGACAATCGTTAAGCCCGTAGCTGCGCAACTGGAAGAGCATAGCAGCGACGTGGAGTACCCGCCAATGCACCCATCATGCCGCCACCGATTAGTCGCCGAATAAAAAAGTGTGGGCTGATTTTCGCCGAAAACAGAGTAGCGTAGAACTAGCTTGTCGAAACGCAACCTTCACCAAGGGCTATTTCAAACGGATGAGGGAGCTCGACAACTTCAAGTGAAGCTGATACCACTTGCATGTGGTGGTGGCGACATTCCCACCCAAAATGGCGCTGCACGGGCCCACACGATACTCGCGCGGTTCGGAGGATGCTTGCCTCAGTCCGACCAATCCCTATCTCGTGCCTATTCTGACGGATTTTGGGTGAGTTTCGTGGTTTATATGGCTCGAGATGTAGGCGCAAAGTAGCTTGCCTCACAACGAACTGACACCGACAAGGCACTTGCAGAGCAGGAAACCGAAATTGCTACGCGCCAGCTCGGTTTTGAGGCCGCTCCGAAAGTACTAAAATAAAGTACAGGTTTATTTTGTGGATCCCCTGTTGTCGCTTTCGGTACCGTAGTGGCGTAGTTGACGCGCTACTTACGCTGATATGAAGCTGCTGGAGATAGCAGCGGCTTGATGGCAGTGCGCACTTCCGCTTTGCTTGGCACGCCTTCGGTTCAGTCGGTCCATGACTACTACCCCTTCGCCATGGAGGATGGGGGCCGGTTGGCGCCGATGGCGGCTGAGTTGGTCGATCGCTTGGCTATTTTGGTGGCTGTTCGTCGCTTCCCTTGCATGGGGGCCGCTGACTCTCGTTCCTTGCGCTCTGACAGTTATGTCCGTATGCAGCATTTTGTTCGTCGATCTACTTCTCTTCCGTTTCGGCGTTTTTGGGGGGATGTGCGACGAGAATTCATGCAACGTCTTTCTGCTGCTCTTCATGGCACTCTGGGTTCTTATCTCCGCGACGCTTTTCAGGAGGGCAGTGCTGGTGCTGTGGCATGCCTTCTTGCTCCTCGGGCTTAGGTTTACCCTCCTTTTTTTTTTTTTTCTTGCTTGGTGGCCTCCATTGCTTTTCTTTTAAAACATTTTATGGCAGTGCGCAATACATAGATATTGTAACGAGCGCGCCATCGCGCGCGCACGGCTCCCTTCCATGTTCACGAAGACCAAACGAAGCAAATGTGACAAGAGGGTCACGGAATCCAAAGCACGGCAAAAGGAAAGCACTACATTGTGCACAAACGAAGCAAATGTGAATTTTCTTACAATAAAAAGCAACATAAGCCACCAAGCAGAAAGAAGAAAAGAGGAAAAAACAAAAAACCTAAGTCCGAGGAACAGGAAGGCATGCCACAGTGTCAGCACTGCCCTCCTGAAAAGCGTCGCGGAGATAGGAACTCAGAGTGCCATGAAGAGAAGCAAAAAAATTGAAATTGAAATTGAAATTGTTTACAACATGTACCGTATGCGCCGGTTTTTCACCAAAAAGCCGGATGCGTCGGCTGTTGTCTCTGGGCCCTCCCAACTATGTCAAACATGGAACTTACAAGTCAGGGCTAGACCGTGAACCACCTATGTCCAACCAGCGGTTTGAAAGCGGTGTGCAAGGAAGGCATGGGGAGGTGCTTTATGCGGAGGCTCGGCGAGTGGTCGTGCGTGATTTGGTGCGGTAGACAAGGAGGAGATAATGCAGCCATTGGACGGTGTGTGCGTGGAGTGAAGAAAGGATGCGAGATGTGTCGAGTCGTGCTTTGGTGACTAGTTTGTCGGGAGGGTCGGTGCGGAGGGTGAGGAGAGAGGTGAGACTTGCTATGGTGGACGAGTGCGGGGTGCCCGTGCGGCTCATGACAATGGGTAAGATGTCGACTTCGGTGCCTGGCCAGTGGTTTCGGATGGCATTTGCGAGGGGTGTGTATTTGTCCCTAATCAAGCTAGCTGTGTGTGAGAGGTTGTGGTCGGTGCAGTACTTCCATTCCCCTATCTGTATTTTCCTGATAGATGAGTATCGGCGGCGGCCGTTGTTGTGACCGACGAAGCGAGGTTCGAGGAGGCGTATGAAATCGGGTTTGTGTGCCGGGGGACGTAGTGCAGGTGGGAGGATTTCGGGGGGGAGGATAGCGGGGCACGAGGTTAGGGAGTCGGGCGAGAGACCTTCGTCTGCATCAACAAGGCGGGTGGGCGTGTGGGTGGGGTGTGGGGGGTGGCAGTCAAGAGGGGTGGAGGTGGGGGTGGGGCGGGTGAAAGACTTGATGGGTTTGTTACCGAAGTCTGCAGTGATAGTCTCCCAGCGTCCTCCGTTGTGGCGTTCCAGGAGGGATAGAAGGAGTTGTAGCGCGCTGTTGTGACGGTCCTGTCTTAGGCCAGACATGGATGGGCAGTTACCGGCCATGTGGCCGTTGCTAGTGAATTGGCCGCACATGGGACATCGCATGGTGGGGTTGTGAGTGAGGAGGCGTGTGTTGTGGACGCCCCATATGAATTCTTGTTTGTGGGTGAATTGGGTGTTGGTGAGTGTTGTGTGTTTTTTGTGGAAGGTGAAGTCGGCGCCGTCTGCCGCGGCGCGGGCGAGGAGGGCGCCGTGTTTGGATGTCTGTGAGAGGGGTGTAAGTGTGTGTTTGCAGCTGTGGGTGTGTGCGTCGGCTTTGAGGTTTGTGTATATGTATGGTATGGGTGCCCCTTGAGTCTGTGGTATGAGGGTGTAAGGCCAGGTCCAGTGACCAATGGACACGTCCGAGCCTGTGTTGTATGTGGTGTTTGGTGTTTGACCATCCGCTATCTGGTTAGCGAGTGCGTCAGCGAGGTCGTTGCCGAGTGAGTGGTTGTGTGCTTTAATTTTCCCGAGATGTGTGCGGATGCCTGCGTTGCAGCGGGTTATGATGGTGCGTGTGATAGAGAGGAGTGTGTCGCGGTGGATGTTGTGCCTATAAGCGGAGGGGCAGTTAAGGTATCCTTGTATGAGACGGAGGGAGCACGCACTGTCAGTTAGGAGGTGGGTATGGCCTAGTTGGAGGCCTATGTCAATGCCAGCTAGTTCGGCTCGATTGATAGTATGGGAGGGAGGGGTAGAGGTCACCAGGATTTTGACGTTGGTGTCCGAGGCTGGGTGGGTGGCTGCGGCCCCTAGAGGGGAGCTGCTTCCTTTTTTCGAGCCGTCTGTGTATACGAAGTCCTGCCAGTTCCAAGCAAGAGTGCCTCTGGTGGGGGAGTATGTTAGTTGTGTGCGTTCTTGGAGGGGGTAGGTAAGGGGGTGAGTGGGGTTGGGGGGAAGTAGTATATGCCTGCGGAGTGAGGTGAGTAGGAGTCTGTGAGGTGTGGAGGTGGGATGGTGATGGTGGGGTTCGGGAGGTGTGTGTCGTATATGGACTCGAGGGTGTTGTGGAGTGCGGTCATGGCAGTGTGTGAGGGTAGGGTGGGGAGTGCGAGGGAGTTAGCTACTAGGTAGATGTCGACCATCCAGCGTGTTCCGAATGGGGTAGGGGTGGGGTGGCCTGTGTGTTGGTCTGGGGGTAAGAAGGTGTTCGCGTCATTGGGAAGGGTGTATAGGTGATGAGTGTAGGGGGAGTTGATATATTTGGAGTGGCGGTACGGGGTGTGTTCCCAACGGGGGAGTATGAGGATGGTAGCGCTGGGGGTGTGTGAGGCTGTGCGGTGTGCGCTGGTGATTGCATGTTCCATGGCTCGGCGCATGCATTCGTGGTCGTATTCGGGGTTGGCTATGTTGGTGCCTTGCCATGTGTGTGGGGCATTGCTGCCGCTGGATGAGAAGACTATGTCTTCGGGGTAGAGTGAGTGGTAGGTGTGCGAGTGGATGGATTTATTGAGGGGGTCTGAGTAGAGTTCTGTCTGGATGTGGAATGTTTGACGGAGAGCCGAGAGGAGGTCTTCTCTGGTGGCCCATCTGTTGCGGCGGGGGCCGTTAAGGGTGGTTACCGCGCGGCCGTCTGGGGTGCATAGTATGGTAGTGTCTAGGAGTGATGGGTGTGTGTGGATGGCGAATTTACCGGTTGGGAGCATGTCGAGGTCTGGGTTGATGGGGGTGTGGTTGAATGTGATAAGGCGGTGTGTCCAAGGTGGCGGTCCTGGTTCTGGCAGGATGGGTGTGGTGGAGGGGACAAAGCCGGAGTTAAATGCGGTGAGGGCGGTGGGGCCGGAGGGGGTCTCACTGATGGTGTCGTGTAGTTGAAGGCAAGGCGCCCATTGGACCTCGTGTAGGCGGGTGAGGTCGCGTTGTTTGCCGCGAGCGCACCAGTCGCATTGCCATGAGGCGGGGCCTAAGGCGGGGCGGCATTGGGAATGGACGGCAAAGTGCGGGCATGTGCTGCAGGTGGAGGTGGGTTCTAAGTGCAGAGGGTTGTGGATGGCAGTCGGTGGGGGGTGGGTGGGGTCGGGGTGGGGTTAGAGTGGGTGGGGGGAGGTTGGAGGTTGTCCAGGTTGGGTGAAGTGATGGTGTGGAAGCATTCGTCCAGTGTTGGAGGGGTTGGTCTGGCGGTGGGGGGGAAGGTCGTCCAGGGAGTTTGTGTTGGTCGTTTGAGGTGTGGGGATTAGAAATGGGGTAAGAGGGGGGGGGGGTGATAGGGTGGTGAGGGGCGAGCGGTTGTGGGTGGTGCGTGAGCGTATGTTTACCTGAGGTGGGGGGTAATGTGCGGAGTCGGTAGTTTTGTGGACGGCATTGGAGCAGTCGGTGGGGGTGGGTCGAGGTGGGTGGATGAGAGTCGGAGGTGGGGTGGGTAAGGTTCGAGTGGGTGGAGAGATGAGTTGTATATCCCATTCCGTGAGGTGTTCCGGGGCCCATTCGACCATGTATTGGGTTTGTCCGTATTCTGTGTCTTTGTGTTTGGAGATGATGCGCGTCACGTCGCAGGGGGGGAAATGGTGGTCTGAGGGGGAGAGGTATTCTGTGTCTATGTGTGTGAGGGGTGCAGTGGGGGAGTATTTTTTGGCGCGGGAGGAGTGGGTGAAGGGGGAGAGAGTGTGAGGGGGGCGGGGAAGGTGTGGCGTGAGGAGGGGAACCCAAGAGGGGTGGAGAGTGGTGGGGGGGGATGCTTGTTTGGGGTTGAGGTTTGTGACGGGGAGGCGGTTGTGGACAGTGTCGGTGGGTTCGGTGAGGACTGCGGCGAGAAGGCGTACTGGGATAGTGAGGGAGGTGTTGGACCCCGTTAGTTTGGTGATTGACTGGCAGGATTTGAGGATGAAGGAGGAAGGGGTGGCGCGGAGGAGGACTTGTGACCAGTCGGTTATGTGATTTTGCCAGAGGGGGTTAAGACGGGGAAGGAGGGAGGTGTGTGTCTTGCGGGGGGAGAATTCGTGGTATGCTTGTTTGTATGTGTGTGGGTCTGTGATGTGTGTGGCTCTGTCTCTGAGGGACGTGAGGAGTGTGGCGTCCTGGTTGGTGAAGTGGGTGCGGATTGTTGAGGCAATGGGGTTGGTGAGGGAGAGGGGGGGGGATGTTGTGAAACCTGGTTCCGGCGTCGCGTTGGGCGCGCACTAGGCTTCTGAGTGTGGGGGGGGATAGACTGCCTGACATTATCGATTCAGTGGGCCAATGGGAGTATGTTGTGGAGATGGTGTGAATGTGGGCTCTGGCCATGTGGCCCCTATAACCGGGGGAGTTCAGTATTTTGTGGAGGTGGCAGACGGTGAGTTGTGCGGCATGTGTTTTGAGGGAGGGGAGGCCATAGCCGAGGTCGGAGGTGGGCCGATGGAGGGCAGTGCGGGGGAGGTTACGTACCGAGGAGACGGCTGAGCGGAGGGCGCGGCATATTTGACCTTCGAGGGTGTCCAATTGGGAGTCGCTGAAGAGGCCGAGTTGGAGGGTAAAGTGTTTTCCGATGAGGAGGCCACGGATGACGCGAATTCTGCGGGACTGGGTTAGTAGGGAGGAGGAGAGGGCGTTGATGAGGGATGTGGT